>PVKM010039040.1:0-13904 GCA_004027735.1 Carollia perspicillata | reverse complement strand
TCTTCTTCGTCTGGCACCCCTATGATTCGGATGTTGCAACTTCTAAAATTGTCCCAAAGGTTCCTAAGCCTCTTCTCATTTTTTCTGAATTCTTGTTTCTTCATTCTGTTCTGGTTGAATGTTTATTTCTTCCTCCTGTTCCAAATCACTGATTTGAGTCCCAGTGTCCTTCCCTTCACTGTTGGTTCCCTGTATATTTTTCTTCATTTTACTTTGCATAGCCTTCACTTCTTCCTTTGTTTTTCATCTGTACTCAGTCATTTCAGTTCGCATCCTGATCACCCATGTTTTGAACTCTGTATCTGATAGGTTGGCTATCTCCTTGACAGTTCTTTTTCTGGAGTTTTGATCTTTTCTTTCATTCAGGCCATATTTCTTTGTCTCCATGCATTCGTTACATTGTAAAGGGTGGAGCCTTAGGTATTCACCAGGGTGGGACAACACACTGCACGCTTTGTGGTGCTGTATGAGGGGGAGGAGTCTGAGGGGGAACATTGCTACTTGCTCAGATCTCATCTTGATTTCAGTCATTTCCCCCACTACTCAAGCAAATTGGTCCCTTACAGTGCTGATTTCTGGGTGAATGGATTTGTGTACATTCTCGGACCCCATGAGTCCCTCCAATGGATTCTCTTGTGACTTGGAGTTTCAGCCTCTGCTGCAACCCCCACAAGTTTTTACAGCCAGAAGTTTTGATGTATTATTTCCTTGTGGTGGAACTCTGGCTGTGTAGTATGTCTCGTTCCCCAGTGGTTCCTCCTGGTTTACCACACATGAATGTGGGACCTCCTAGTCCATCAGCCACCACTTCACCCACCTGTTCCCCAGCTGTTCTCTTGCTATGCAACCCTGGCTGCATATCTCTGCTCCTCCTACCACTATGAATGAATGTTTCTTCTTTAACTTTGGTTATTGGACTTCTATACAATTTGATTTCTTGGCAGTTCTGGTTGCTGTTTTATTTTTTTAAATTGGTTCTTGTCCTTCTTTTGGTTGTACAAGGAAGCAAAGCATATCTACCCATGCCTCCATCTTCTAGAATACCTTTTCTAATTCTTAGAAATAATTTTAAGAGTTGACATTATTTAATAATGATATTTAATAATTTAGTGCACACGGAGAATAATAAACAAACAAAAAAGATACTTGGCAACATGAAGAAATCTTTCTTAAAAGGAAAACATCATGTCTACAAATATATAATTATTTATATATTGTATTATGGATAACTTTAGCACATACTTTAATTAATGTAAAATATTAGAAAAGTGACTAGTGTTACTAGTAAATTAATGATGAGTGTTACTTTAAATTTCAACTTCACATTGCAATAATCTGACATTAGCATAAAAGAACTTTAGGAAGATTTTTACTATTGATTTTTGAATCTGCAAATCAGAGACTACAAAGATGAGTTCATTAAAAACATAGTATAAGAGTGACTTAATTTATGTTCTTAATAATTAACTAAAAAACTTAACAAAAGTATTCTTGGCCTTAAACATCTGGTAAATTTGAACTTCTAATATCAGTGTGTTTCTTCATTTAAGCCCTTGATATAAATGTCATCTCCATAGGAAAACCTTACCGGACCACCTTTTGTCATATTTTCATCAGTCTCTCTCCAAAGTCTCTGCTTATTTTTCTTCACTACATTTATAACTTCCAGAAATGATATTACGCATATACTTGTCTGTTGCCTATAATCTCTATTAGAATGCAAGTTCCATGAAAATATGGATTTTTATATTCTCCTTCTTGTTCTTGTTGTATCTTCAGGGATTATACCCATTTTTTGGTATTTAATAATTTAATAGCTATTTTCTATATATTCTTTTAAATAATAAAAACCATTTAAAATTTTAACTTGGAAATTTTATCATACTTTTAAAAATATTTACTGAAAGACCCTTTAAGATATATTCAGTGATACTGTATATTATTCATGTGTACATACAAAGGAAAATAGAAAAAAAGCACATTAGCTTAGGCATTCCTAAATCTCCTTTGCATTCAGAGTCCAGCTATTCTAACTCATTCTTTTTTGGCTTAGAATGGTGTATATGCATGTTTTCTTCTGGACATGCTTGCCAGTTCCATCACAAAGGTATTCAACTACTGTCTCCACATTTTCTTATACAATATGACTTTTATTCTGCTAGTGTTGATGCTCACATTATCTGTACTTTTGTTATCTGGCATCAATGCATGAATTATGACCCATATTTTTTCCCAGATGGTCTTTTAAATGGTCCATTGACTGAAACTTGGAGCAGTTGTCAGTATTCTGTTGTAATACAATATTAGATATAACTATTTGGTTTATCCATGCATTGGTGATAACAACAATATCAACCTCTAATTAGCAAAAATACTGCAAGAGATCATCAAGTAAAAGAAGAATCTCAATTTTGGGGATGTTAGAATGTGAAAAATTATAGCTAATATTGATAAAACATCACAATACAAATATATAACAAAAAGGAAATTGTAGAACTTACAACAAACCAATATAGAGCTATGTTTATTGCTTTATATACATCATCTTATTAAATGCCATTTATAGTCTTTGGAGGGAAGGCAAGTATTGCTATTGGACAGTATAGAATTTAAGGCCTAGAAAGTTTGGGCAATTTATCCCAAGGTCACATACACAATTAGTATGATGCAGTAGAAATTAGATGCTAAAATCAGTTTGACTCCAAAGCCTTTACCACTGAGTAATATGAAAACACTTGTGTTGGTGGTCAGTGGGCTCCCAAGCAGGGACCTTTGCTTTATCGGTATTCTTGTTTGCCAAAAACACTTTCACAAAGAAAATGATTGATAAGCCTATGTCTAAAGAACTGTATGTACCTTTTTTTAAAAATATTTTACAAATTATTTATACACAGTTGTTTCTATTTTTCAGTTGTGTGCAGAAAAGCAAAATTCATCAGCTAAGGCAATTAAAAAGTCATAAAAAGCATTAAGTACACCACTACATAACAGGTCCAAAAATGAGTTTCCATGTGTGGTTATCAGGTTGATTCCTACAAAATCTACAGCAAAATCATTCTGAAGAATGGGCTCCACCTTCCCACCCACAGGCCCTCAGTGGAGGGAGGGGCCCTTGGGGGAGGTGGAATAAAAATGAGAAGTAAAGATGTTCAGAAATAGAGAAAATATTCTTTAAAGGCCACAGGTAACATAGGCCTTGCATACAACTGTTCCTTGAGGGACGTGTAAAAAAGAAGACAAACCCAAATTTAAAAAATGCCTTTTGTTATCCCCCAACCACCTGTCCTTTACCCCTACTTCCTGCTATGAAAACTTCAAATGAATTGTAATAAAGGGCGACTGTGCACTCAGGGAAGATGACACCCTAAACACAGGGAATGGACCTTCTTCAGCTGAAGTTGTATAGTTTGCCAGTGATTGTTCTACAAGAGATCATAAGAAGAAGATACTGCAGACTTTTGAGAACAATATCCCTTCCTGATGAAAATAGAATGCAGTAAGAAAAGAGATCTCCATAAACTTCCTTGCTACTTTCAGATGTTGAGACATGATGTTGTGACTTTGATGCTTACTCATGAACAAGGAAAATAGCTAGCCTACTGAACGAAATGACTGAATGGGCCTCTCTGTACCACTCACTGAAGCACCCTTTGTGATATCCCCTACTTCTAGAACTCTGTTAAAAAAAACATGCAAATGCCTCTAATTTAAGCAAAAATTTGAACAACTTTACATAGTAATATTTTTGCAGATATATCTCCTAAGACAAGGGAACAAAGAAATAAATAAAGAAGTAGAACTACATCAAATTGAAAAACTTCTGCACAGCTAAAGAAACCATCATCAAAACGTAAAGGGAACCGAATATATGGGAGAACATATTTACCAATGATACATTGGACAAGGGTTAATCTCTAAAATATATAAAGAACTCATAGGATTCAACACCAGGAAGACAAACAATAAAAAACACAAAAAAACATAAAACATAAATAAATGGGCAAAGGGCATAAATATACACTTCTTCAAGGAGTACCTTCAGATGGCCCATAGATATGTGAAAAAATGCTCAATATCACTAGCCATCAAAGAGATGCAAATTAGAGTCATAATGAGATATCATCTCATATCTGATAGAATGGCTATCATTAATAAATCAACAAATAAGTGTTGGAGAGGATGTGGAGGAAAGGGAACCCCAGTGCACTGTTGATGGGGATGCAGACTGGTGCAGACACTGTGCAAAACAGTATGAAATTTCCTCAAAAAATAAAAATGGAACTGCCTATGACCCAATGATTCCACTGCTGGAAATATACCCAAAGAATCTCAAAACACCAATTCAAAAGAATTCATTCACTCTTATGTTCACAGCAGTGCTATTTACAATGGCTAAGACTGGGAAAAAGCCTGAGTGCCCTTCAGTGGATGAGTGGGTAAAAACACATGTGGTACAATTACACAATGGAGTACTACACAGCAGAAAGAAAGAAGGAATTCATATTTTTTCCGATAGCATGGATGGAATTGGATACTATAATGCTAAGTGAAATAAGTCAGAGGGTGAATGAGAAATAGCATGTGATCTTACTTATAAGAGGAATCTAATGAACAATATAAACTAATGAGCAAAATAGAACCAGACACAGAATCATGGAACAGGTTGACAGTTGTCAGAGGAGAAGAGGTAAGTGGGAGCTAATTGAAAGGAGGTGAAGGGATTAGTCCAAACATGTATATATGAAAGACCCACAGACATGGACAAAGGTGAACAGAGTGATTATGGAAGTGAGGGCCTGGGCAGAGGGAGACAAAAGGGGAAAAACAGGGCAACTGTAAAAGAATAAACAATAAAACATTTTAAAAAGAAACAATAGTACTTATAATAAATGCTATCATTTTCAATGTCAGATAAACATATAATTTAAAGATGGAAAAAAACCAAAATTCTTCAAGTTTTCTATAACCTAAAAACAACACATCTTACCTGAATCAGATGACCACTTTGGAAATAAGATTCAGGATTGTAAATGCTTGTTGTATCTCTCCATTCCCTCATTAAACCAGAAAGCAGTGTCTCTTAATTTGTAAAATCAGAAAGAGTCTGAAGCTATAGGAAATATATCAGTGACAGCTATAGAGTTTTTTTTCCTTGCTTGCCCATTTTTAGATTTATCTGAAAGCCTTCTTTCCTTCATTTACTTTCAATGTTTCATTTCCATATCATTCATCTTTCCTATCAATTAACAGCAATTTGTATCACCAGATTTGGTTGAGCAAGATAAGAAATTATTACCAATGCTAATCCAAATAGCAGAAAATTCAACTATCACTGAATACACATGTATAGCATATAATTTTGTGCATTATGTTTATCTTTGCAATTATGCTATATTTACCATAAAATTAACATTACTCAAATTCTTTCTACCTGTGCCAACTGAGGGCAAAGATAAGACAGAGGTAGACAGAAAGCATTCAGTGGAAAGCCAGAGCAAATCACAATAATGCAACAATTTACAAAGCTAGAAGGTTAATAGAAACTACTTACTTCAATGTCTTTACTGTGTTCATGAATATACAAGGGATGAGAGAGCTAAAGTGATGTCAATACTGGGCAATAGTAGAGTTGAGAGATGAAACCGGGTTCCTTCCTAATTACGAAATGGCACTCTCTAAATCGCATCACATGGTAAGCTTTCAAGCAGAGCATCTTCTATGCCACTTGCTTTGCCTCTAATAAGTAAAAGCCAATTAGACTTAACCAAATGAGCTATTAAATGAAGAGACAGATTCAAAAATGTGATACAAAATGAGCGACACAAAAAGACATTTAATGTATTTAAAAACAGTGCAAGTATATTTTCTCTTTATAATACCTTCTCTAGAGTCTCCTAGTTTCATGTTTATTCCCAGTTTGACATGATTTAATTCTATTTGTCTGTTTCTTCTTGTATCTATATGTATATTTTTAAACTTTAGTCTCTCCAGGCATTAATTTAGCAAATACATAAGCTGGACAATTTTCTGTGCTCTAGATGACAGCAATAAGGAAGCAGATAAATTGAATCTTCTTATGCATCATTCAGTCTAATGGAAGAATAAATAATAAATAAATATATAACAACATTGGGCATTTCCTCTGAGCCAGATGTTCATTATAAGCACTTTAGAGAAAATAACATCACTACTATCAAGATACTATTATTAACCTTATTATTGCCACGTGTACAAACTAAGGTACAAAGTGACAAGAAAAATGGCCAAAGATCACACAGCTTGTAAACAGTGAAACCCAGGCGTTATATCTCCATAATCTGTGCTCTCTACCACTGCTGTGGTCATTTCCAGTGTGGTAAGAGTTCTGAAAAACAAAAAAAGAAAGAAAGAAACTGGAGTTTGTTAAGGGAAAACAAAAAATGAATGTGTAGGAGGAAAGAGGGTATTGTATTTCAGGAGGTCAAGGAGAGCCTCAGTGAGAAGATGAGGAAGACCATAATGCATGTGGGTGAGGAAGAACTTTGAGGGACTGAAAGGTGAAGGCTGGCCTCAGGGGTGTGCTTCTGCATCCAGGGAACGGCAGAGCAGACAGCACAGATGATCTGCAGTGAGAGGGAGATCGTGACTGAGTTAACAGAGAGGTCAGGTACCCAATAATGTCAGGCTTTGAATCTCCATATAGATTTAACATGTGATGAAAAATCTTTGAGAAACTGAGCAAATAAGTAACACATTCATATTAAAAAGACTTGTGGGACTAATAGTCTGGAGAATAGTATAAAACACTAACAAATGGAATAAGATCAATGCAGATTTGGAAAATGATGCCTAGGGGATTAACAGCTAAGGTGGTCACATAATAGGATGGTGGTTTTTACATACTAAGATTTCCTGGTAACTGGACATGAGATTGAAAGTAAAGGGAGTCGAGGTTGACTTCAGGGATTTTACCGTGGCCACAGGGAAAATGGCAGTGCCAAGTACTTCAGAGAGGAAGTGTAGGGGAGGAACAGGCTAAAGGTAGGGGAAATATTCAGTTTGAGACTCCAACTTTGAGACACTCGTTGTTTCTAAACTTTGTAATGTGGCTAGTAGAAAGAAAATTTTGCTTTTCTTTTTTTTTAATATTTTATTTATTTATCTTTAGAGGGGAAGGGAAGGAGAGAGGGAGAGAAATATCAATGTATGGTTGCCTCTCATGAGTCCCCTGCTGGGAATTGGCCTGCAACCCAGGCATGTGTCCTGACTGGGAATTGAACCGTGATCGTTTGGTTCACAGGCCCGTGCTCAATCCACTGAGCTACACCAGCCAGGCTCTTTTTTTTTTTTTTTAATATTTTATTTATGCTTTTCATTTTTCACTTAATTTACTGAATATAAATTTAAATTTAAAAACCGTTATTCACTGCAGTTACAGAAAGTCCATAGGTGTGTTTGAGTCAAGTTGATTTATGAATCTACTTTTTCAATAGTAAATTTTGTGAAGTCCAAATATAGATAAAGTAATTGATGAAAAATTTGCATCTGAGGTGACATATCTATTAAGTATCAAATACACATCGGATTTCCAAAACTTCAGTTAAATGGACTGTAAGATACATGTTTTGAGTTCACTAGAGAGATTGAAGATGTCAGAAAAGAATAGCGTTGAAGCTCTGGAACCAAAGTCCACAATTAGAGGGTGAGTTTGGTTAGCAAGGAGAAATGCCTTCTAGTGGTAGGCAACAAGACCTTGAGTAGTCCTTGGCTTCTTTGGAATGGGTTTGGTTTATTTCCCTTGTGGTTAGGAGTTGGGAGTTAGGGAAGGACAAGAATGAAAGCTTTGCTCTTCCTGTTTTCATAGTCTTAGAAAAATAGCTTGTATTTCAGATAGCTTGTATTTCAGATGCTTGTATTTCAGTCCTTCTCACCCTCTTTCATCAATATATCTAGAACAGTTTTGACAAGTTGAAACTAAGGCCCATTTAGCTACATTTCCAAAGCTTCCCAGGTAATTAGTGATGTATTTAAATTAGGATTTATATACTTTTTAACTCCTAATTTATCGCTGATTCTACTATACTTGGAGTGCCCAGGTTCCCTGGTTTCCTGCGCCTGCCCTGGTTAACAGCTTCTTACACTGATTTAATTATCTACAGTGTTCCACTTCACTCTAAAAGGTTTCCTGATTTGGGTAGGTAAGTATGTATGCACTCAAATAATTCTACTATTTTGCTTTTAGTTTGGTGAAATGAAGCTTTATGTTTATTTGGTCCAGTTTCTGCTTCTGTTTTTATTAATTGGTTTTACTTTCATTTTGTTTATATTGCCTAATATCTGTCATCCTATTCTCTCTGTTCATGACTACCATTATTACTTTCATCAGAAACTTATCCGTTCTTATATGGAAAATTAATCAGATTTTAACCAATGTTCCTGCCACTCCACCTCACCGACACAATCATCTCTGCAAATCTTACACTACTGATTGTTAAGAATTATAAAGGAAATAAACATGAAGGGTTTGGGATATCAGGAAAGGAAGAGATTCAGTGTAAGGGAGAAGTAGAGATGAGTACAGTCCCTCAACACACTGACATTTGAATTAAACTTTGATGAATAGACAGACATTTATTTGGGGCGCAGTGGGGACAAAAAGAATAGGCAGGGATACTGATGATCAGGAAAGAATGGTGAAACCAAGAGAAAAATGTGGGTCTCCCTGACACACATGACTGCTGTGCAGTTAGTGTGGTTTGGTTTATTTTTTTGTTTGTTTTTTGTTTTTTGTTTTTGCTAAACTGCTCTTGAATCGTTTTCAAAATCTCTTCCTTGACCATTACCTTTGTTTTCCAGAATAATGATTTTTACCCCAAAACATTAAATACATGCCCTACAAGAAGTGATATTTCAGCAATATAATCTCAAAGACACACCCAACAATTTACAGAGAGTTCTATTGACAAGGTGTCAAGCTTGTAGAATATCACGTGGTACACCTTCGAGGTTCATGTCATGTTTGGATGAACCCCAAGCAGTTCGCTTTCCTTTTTGTATGCGAATCAAAGTAGATCTATTTTACATATGTACTATTCCCAAGTATTTTAAAGACCTTATTTAGCCTTTCCTTTGACCAGAGAATTTTTTATATGCTGTAACTATTTTTGAGGGCATTATTTTTGTCAGAATAACCATGAAACTCTAAAAACTTGTGAAAATACTCAAGGTAGAATGCAACTTCCTAAGAATGACCCCTTTATTGTTCTTATCCACCAACATACTATGTATTCTTTTTTGATGCATACATCGTACCTTGAGTATATTACAGATTATGAACAAAATGTATACACCACTAATTAACAATTTATGCTTTAAACAAGTGATTTGATTACCAGAGATTCTTATCACGAAGAGGTGCTGACTATACACCTTCTCCCAAGAATACACACCAGGCTGATGCATCAGTGTGGTCATGTTCACAAGAGCATGAGTGTACTGAGGTGGGCAGAGTAACTGGTAATGTGGAGGTCTACACTGGAATCTTCTGCTGAGAAGATTCCTAAGAATAGGGACTTCATTTTATTTGCTGCTGTGTTCTAGCATCTAGACCAAAGTCTGATATGTATTGAGCACTCAATAAACACTAAGGAATAAACTTACGAATGCCATTTGCAACAGTTAACACCTCAGGTCTTCAGTTTCCTCATCTGAAGTTAAATGGCCATTTCAGAGTTCTATCATCTCACTATGTCCTGTAGCCTATATTTTACATAACAAAACAATATTAAATATGTTTTGGTTTGACCGTTTCCTCTCATGCAGTCTCCCTTCTTTCTTTTTCCTCTCCTTCTCTTATTTTATTTTATCTTTTCCCATATTTGACTTTCTTTTTCTTTTTTTCCCTCATTAAGTTAAATTAGCAGTATGTTTTTTACAGTTCAAGTAGCATGAGTTGTCTTTGTTTGAGAGGAGATAAAGAAAAGGGGAATAAGAAAACTTTTCCTATCTTTACAGAGATTTTGCAGAACATAGAAAAATCTCCTTTTTACATAAGAAAGGAAAGGCCATCAGCACAGAGACACAGGGAGGTTTTGAGATGTAACTTTTTTACCTTTTCACTTGCTGTCAGTTTTTTGGTTCCAAAAAGCTTTGGCACATTGCATGTCTCTGCCATGAATGTGGGCTCTACCCCTGCCACTCTGTGCTGTGTTTCTCTCATTCTATTACAGCTGTTTAACATTATGGAACCCTGAAGTTGGGCTTCACATTATCTTCCTCCTTCAATGTGTCTAAAATGGACTTTTTAACCCCATTATTGCACCTGTTTTTCCCTGTTACCAGCAATCGATAACATGTACACTTCTACTAGGTATTCTAGTTTAAAACAATAAGGTGAAAAATAGTAACCCAGGTAAATTAGTTTTTAACAGTTGTTTTTTTTTAATTTTAATTGTTATGTCTATGGTTGATGGCCAGTTTGAGGCCATTCATTTGGGTCCCTGGAGTCATGCCGTATTGTGAATGAATGCCTCTTTGTTTCCTACACATCAGTATTGTTTTGGCCAAACTCAGACGTGTGGGCCAGTCTTCACCTCTCACAGCATTTGTTTTCTCATTCTTGCTCATCTGGATATAATTATAGCTAACAACTTATTTATGCCTTTTAGAACACTGAATACCACGGCATGCTGACATGGAAACAACAATGGCAACAAAATATTTGAACAGAAGAGCAAACAACAAGTTAATGAGTAAAGGAAAGCTTTAAAAATTCAAATGATATCTCAGGATAAAAGCAAAATAATTCCTTATAAAAGACTGTGCATGACTGACAAGCTCTACACCTATTATTTTCCTGCCTTCATATAATTTTGAAAAGACTGTGTGCATTTATGTTTTTCTTCCTTCTGTTTTTTATTTCAATAGAAAATCCCTTCACTGTTTTCTTAGAAATTAGTAATTTATACACACAAGTCATCACAAAAGATGATTTCTCTGCTCTTTCATGTCTTTTGAAAACATATATTATTTATTTAGTGTTTCCTGACTCCTAACTTTACCGACTTACCACTGTCTTATTGATTTTTTCCTATTACCCATTTTAATTTTTTTCTTATATTTCCTTTCTTTACTCTTATTACTGTAAGTTTACTTCAAATCTTTATCATCATACATTTACCCAATTGTAAGAAGTTCTTCCTTTCTCCAGTATTTCATAGTTTCTTTCTCCAGTATTTCATACTGGAGAAGTTCTTCCTTTCTCCAGTATTTCATAGTTTAACTCTCCAGTTAATAGTCTACCTCTAGATTCGCCTCCTCCCAAAGCTACTCATGTTACATCACCCCACGTTCAAAACTTTTATACTGCTGCTTTGAATCAAGTCCAAACTCTCTGCTAATATGACACTGATGGAAGCTGTATTTCAAACTTCTCTCATTGGTACACTCAGCAGAAGGGCTTGGAGCAAAGATGCAGAGCACTATTTGGGAAATGATCAATGAAACAACAGAAGAGAAGGAAAAGTGAGACAAAAGGGAGGGAAGCCAATAAAGTGGACATTATCAAGCAAGTCACCGCTGTGTGCATCTGGAATGTTTTTCTAATCCCTGTGGAGGACTGTAAGGATTACTGTAAGATACATGTCTCTGTGTTTTCTCCTACAAAGAGCAAGATAAGGGATTCTTATCCAACAATGGATACAATGATACATTTACTAAATATTTAAGCTTTGTTGGACTCTGTGTTAGGTACGCTCACATGCATTATTTGCTTTAATATCACAGAATACCTGTGAGGTTAATAATACAATCCCCACTTCACAGTGTTGGCAGATGTCAGGTGACTTGTCCAAAGTAAAAGCTCATGTCCAGAATTTGCTCTTATCAGCTTGTCAATTCCAGTCAATAATTTACCACTGTTCATTGTGCACTACCTTTGGGAATGAATTTCATATCTTCATTGGAATCACAGGAAAGTATCATTCAGCTTTGTGAATTCACATTCCACTCATTTGCTGAGTATGTGACCCACCAAATGACTTACTTTGTCATTAATTTATGTAATTATTTTATCAGTATCAGTTCTGTCTATTTAAATTGCAAGCTCCCTTAAGAGAGTGACAGTTTTTCTGTTATTAATAATACACAATAATTGGTAACTATTTTATAATATTGTTCTATGATGTTGGTTATAATTAATTTCATCTTTTGCATATTACTGAAACACTGCATGTAAATGTTATATGTCATTCTCAATACAAAATCTTCTAATATTCGTTACTATTTCCACTCTAATTTTTTAAAATTTTGTATCTATTAGGTTACATGTTTTTATATATTTTTCAACTCAGCAACAATAAAGTGTATCTGTATATAAAAATATATACATGTGTAATGCTATACAGCTATTCTTAACACAACTGTAATTGAACAACAATATTTTTTTTAAAAAAATTAGAGTGCATTTTTAAGAATGCATAATTTTTGGTTGTTAGAAAGTGTTATTAAGATATATGAATAAGAACGTGTTATGTTAATGAAATTCATACTTTATTTTTGGCAGCAATAATTCACTATGTATCTTTGGAGTCATTTTCTGGAAGTATAAAGAAGCAATGCAGCAAAAGCATGAAAAGACACATAATCAAATGATTATTAGATATGTGCAAAATTTTAAAAGAACTTGGCTCCCTTTTTCTCTTCAACAATGCTTATGTTATTTGTAAGGTAATGCAAATATTCCCACATTAATTCACCACACTCTTCTTTAAAAATATGAGGAAATGTTAATGGGGTGAAATATGCAAGACATTTTTAAATTAAGCTATTATGCTAAATTTATGCAAATATGAATATTGCTAGCTAAAATAATAATTTTTAAAATATTGCATTTGAAATGTTCATTTCATTAGCATGCATATTCCTTTTTTACTAAATGTATTGGGTTAACTAACATTGGTTAGTAAGATCATATAGGTTTCAATGTGTACATTTCTATGATACATGATCTGTGCATTGATTGCATTGTGCTCCCCACCAAAAGTTGAATCATTTTCTGTCACCATATATTTGGCCCCCTTTTTTATTATCCCCACCCCCTTCCTTCTGGTAACCACCATACCATTATTTATATCTAAGAATTTCAGTTTTATATTCCACATGTAAGTGAAATCATATGATTCTAAGCTTTTTCTGAGTTATTTCATTTAGCATAATATTCTCAAGTTCCATCCATTTTGTTGCAAATGGCAGTATTTCATTTTTTCTTATGACTCAGTAGTATTCCGCTGTATATATGTACCACATCTTCTTTATCCAATCCTTTATCGAAGGACACTTTATGTGTGCCCAATTGTTTTATATAGTGGCTGTACCGATCTACATTCCCAGCAGCAGTAAATGAGGCTTCATTTGTTTCTCCACAACCGCTCCCATACCTGTTATAACCAGTCTTGTTGATAATAGTCATTCTAACAGGAGTGAGATGGTAACATTGCAGTTTTGATTTGCATTTCTCTAACAGCTAGAGAAGTTGAGTATCTTTTAATGTATCTGTTGGCCATTTGTATGTCCTTTTTGTGGTTCTTTAAGATGTAATACTAGGTTGCTTACTTGGCATTTCTCCTGTTTCTTGAGATAGGTGTGTGATGATACAAACTTCCCTCTTATTATTGCTTTTTCTGCATCCCAGAAATTTTGATATGTCATATTGTCATTCTCATTTGTCTCAATGTATCTTTTGATCTCACCTTTTTAAAAAAATGAAAACAAATGCTATATTTGGGTTTAAATAATATGGTCTCCTCAGGACATTCACAGAAACTTTTAGATGAAAATGGGGATTTTTGGTCAGCATTCAAATTAGCCACACTGTCTTGATTTTTTTAATTAAATTTATTGGAGTGGCATTAATTCACAAAACCCAT
>PVKM010039039.1:0-13901 GCA_004027735.1 Carollia perspicillata | reverse complement strand
CCACTCCATAGGCAGCCTTTGGGTGGAGGGAATCTGGGTGCTTTTCACAGATATGAGGTGTGCCTGCTCCAGGGACAGTGATGGGAGCACGTTGTTGTTGTTGTTGTCAACGTCATCTCTGAAGCTGTCTCTTTGGAAATCAAGGATCTCTTAGGGTGTGGGTTTGACCTCTTCCCCTCTGGTCCACAAAAGAAGAAGCGTGTGACAATACTCAATGTGATTCTGCAGAAATGGTATTTATTTAAAAACTAGAGCAATACTAAAAAGCAAAAAAAATAACTGGAGCAATTCTAACACTCTTACTATGTGTTAAATGGTTAAAGAAAAAAACCCTCAAAATGAGTTTTCAGTTTTTACTGATGAAGTATATGTTATTAGCATAATAATTTTTAACTTTGCTTACTCTGTTTTAACTCTCTGTCTTATAAAAATGTTTAGGATACTTCTTAAAATTCATTTTAAAAATATAGTTGTCATTTTATCTTGCTTTTTGAGTTCTTAGTCTAAATATTTTCTAATTTGGGACCTATCTGCCATCCTGAGGGCAAGCCACCTGCTTGATGTGGACTGGTTCCCTGGAGCCCTGCACCCTGGGGTCCTCCTATTAGAGACCCTAAGAAAACAGAGGGCATTCCATTGTGTATCATTTCACAATGCTACCATATTATTTTTCTTATTTAAATTTTATAAGAACGACATTAACTACCATTTTGGGAAAAGCCACAATCACGACAGCATGATTAATTTCATGTATGTGTATCCTAACCATTTTGTTTCAGCATGCACATGCTTCAAGCACAGTGAACGTGCAACATCGAGTCCTGCTTTGTTGCTGCCATGATGTTATAAATCCTTTCCCCTGTAAGTTACCATCACCCCCACATTGCAGAGTGGATGTTGCTCACCCACAGTTTGGGATTGTTCCACCATGGGTGAAGGCCGCCACCTGCTACCTGAGAAAGTTCTAGGGCTGCACTATCTAGCAGGGGAGCCACCAGCCAGGTGTGGCTACTGAGTATGTGATGTGGCTGGAGAAGGGTCATTCATGTAAAACGTGCTCCAGGGGGGAAACGCTTCTTAAAAAATAAAATAATAAGCAAGATCTCATTAATATTTTTATATAGATTACATGTTGACATGACAATATTTTAGATATATTGGGTTCAATAACATGTGTTATTAAAACTAATTTCACCTGTTTAATTTTCCCTTGTGTTGTGGCTACTGCAGATTTAAAATTATATCTGTGACTCGCATTTCATGTCTACTGGATGGTGCTGCCCAGCTTGGGTGCAGGCAGATGTCATTGTCTTTTCTCTGCCACACCCTAGCCAAAGCACAAGTGTGACTTTACCTTCTCTGAGGAGAAAGCGTTTGGACAGAGTGGCCTCCCTAGGACCTCCAGGGTTTTACGCACCACTGTCATCTTCATCCCTTGATCATTCCTCCAGGAAGTCGGGATGGGAAAGAAACAGGTTGCCCTGATGGTACCACCACAAGCAGCCATACCAGGCCCTTGTAGGAAATATTGATAATGCGGGGGGGGGGGGGGAGCAGGAGGCTTTAAAATGTCAGTAATCCAAGCCCCAGGGATTTATTTGAGGAAGTGACTCAGAAGTAAAATACAAGGAGTCTGTCAGGAACTTTTACCCACAATGATGAAAGTGTGCAAATGCCTTGGGTACAATGATATGGTCCATCTGTGAGTTTCACTTCCCTCTAATTTCCACCCCTATGCCTTCCATGAGGGCTGATAAGTAACATCCTCAAGAATACTGAAGGGCATGTGTCCAGTGGCAATCTGGTCTCTTAACCAATTATGTGTGACCACCATGACATGTACTATTATGCCCATTTACAAATGAGGAAACTGAGGCCATTGCTGCTCAGATTTTGAAATTAACTATAAATGTCAGTTAAAAAAAAAAGCCTGGTCACACTCTAGAAGTATGTTTGTGACTTTCCCTTATTAGGTCAGAGCTCTTAACCCTGCTGAAAACCTACAACTGCTACCATGAGGGCAGAAGCCTTCAGCTGAGGCACCAAGAGGTAAGGCCAGTTTATTTTCTTTGTTCATAGAGTCACCATTTATCCACCATTTGCAGAAAACAGTCCCAGTTTGTATCTGTTATGCCAGAGTAATTATTAAAAACCATCCCCTTTACTCTCACAAGAGAGTATTTGGGTAATGAGTCATGAGGTCACCCGTCTTCTGACTTGGGGGCCAGGTAACCAGTAACCAGGAACTCACTGTCAGGTTCCTAAAAGGGGTGCAGAAAGTCAGAATATCCCTGTGAGAATTCAGAGTGGGTGGAGATCATCTTGTGGGCCTTCTCCTTCCAGCTGGAACTTTTGTTGAGGTGAATTGCCAGGACATTGAAGTTTGAAATCTTTGAGACCACCCATCCCACAGCACAAATAAGGAACTCAGCATGGGGCTCTGGCACGCCCAAGTTCACAGGGCCATTGAGGCGTGCAAGGAGTCTCTGTGCCTGTCAATTGTCAGTCAGGGTAAGCATAAGAGGGAACACTTGAAGTGGAGGAGATCTCCCCAAAGGATGCTCACAGAGCCAGGCAGGTTCAAACGTGAAAGGCAGGGCTGGTATAGGGAATGGAGGACATGGGAGAGCATGGGTCCCACCTGCAGGCCACTGCGGCCCATCAGATCAAACCCACTGATGCTGTGCAGGAATGTAGCCTGACACACTCAGACCCTTTCTGATATTTCAGTAGAAGCTAGCTCTCTGCAATTTCATGTGGAATTTCCCAAACGTCAAAACTCCATGTGGGATAAACAAAACATGTCTGTAGGACTCCAGGGAATGGCCAGCAGGACCCAGGCTTGGGAGCCTCTCACTGAGCAAATCAAGTAGAGGCCTGGTCTTGCCACTGTCTAGAACCTTCAGACCTTTCACAAGGGAACCCAGGTTAGGGAATTGGGCCCCCACCTTGGTCTAACTCAATTTATTTGTAAAGTCTGATTGTGGTAAGGTTTTATTTGGGTTGGGTTTCCAAGGTTGAGATCTGGTGACTCCTAGACTTTCTCTGGCCTGTCAGCATCTGATGAAAGGTAGCAGCTTCTGAGTTCCCCTTGTGTCGTTGAACATGAAAATGGGCAGTTGAAACCCCCATCAACCCACAGACACCTCATCCAGGTGGAAGCCACTGCTCATTAATCTTCATTTCCTATAGCCAAACAGCCACACATCCCTCTGCAGTTCTCACACTAGAGCAGGGTGTCAAATGCATTTTCACCAGGGGCCACATCAGCCTTGCAGTTGCCTTCAAAGGGCCAAACGTAATTTTAGGACTGTATAAATGTAACTACTGTGTATAAGTGTAACTACTCCTTAACAGTTAAGAGAGAGCTTGGCACTGTCACCGAGTAGAAACAAGGTGCTAGGCCGGATAAAACAAGATGGAGGGCCAGATTCGGCCCACGGGCTTTGTGTTTGCTACCTGTGGACTAGAGGATGAGCCCCAATGTCCAGAAAGCTGTGGGCAACTTGGGGTCATCTGTCACTGTCACAAAGGAGAGCCAACTGAAACCCACCTGCCAGACCACATTGCTCAACCCCCTGAGATACCCAGTCAGCCAAGCCAAACCATTGTCACATAGTTCAGGAGCCTGGACAAGAGGGAAGCCGCTGGCTTCTGGTCCAGGCAGTGCTGGGCTGTCTGTGATGATCTGATCAGTACAAACCTCACGTTCCACCTCACCTGCATGCAGCCTGAGCCACCCCTGATAACTTCTTCCCTACTCTGTTCTGCCAAGTGCTCCTTGACTAATGCTCCTCCCTCTGCAGAGTGGCCTCTCTTACACAGCCCCACCAGACCAAGCTCCTTCCTGCTGTGGCAGGTCTCTGACCCCACTGCCCTGTTGTCTCTGGTTTCACTGCTTGTTTTCTTACTTTAGTGGAAGCCCCCAGAGCTGGACCTACCTGCTTGCCTGTCTGGTTTGAACCCCCAATGCCAGGCATTGTGTGGTCCTGGGCATAGGAGTTGGATGGCTAGCCAGCAGGCCTGGGGTGAGTTGGGATGAATCCTGAGCTCCAGTGTTCTGGGCAGTTATGACCTATGCTGCTGAGTAAGGAGCTGGGCCCACCTCAGTTCTTGTGTTGATGTCATGGGATTGGGTCTTCTGGCTGGGCCCAGTTCCTTGTCTCTGGGCCTTTCAGGGACTGATCTAAGATCATGGTGGCTCTTAACATATGGTCCCCACACCTGCAGCTTTGGCATCGCCTGGGAACTTGTTAGAACTGTGGTTCTTACCACCTTCCTTCCTCCAGGCCTGATGAGTGAGAAACTCTTCATCCCCCATCTCTGTTTTAAAGGACCTCCAGGAGATCCAGGAGGAAGGCCACTTTTGAGATCTGCCAATCTAAGAGCTTGGTCTTGGCACTTGGGATTCCCTACAACAGTCCCCTCTGTAGGAACAGGTGTATGGGAAGCTCGGAACCTGTGCCCTATGTTTGTGTGTGATGGGACAGTCCTCATGAAGAAGTGGGAGACCTCACAGTGGTAAGAGATACTCCTGACAGGCCCCAGCAAAGGAAGTTAACATCCTACAACGAGGATTTTCATGTTCCCAACCCTGAAAAAGGTGTGAGGGTCTGACTTGGCCTCCCTGGAGCTGGAAGAGTACCATTCAGGAAACTTCTGCAGCCTTAACAGCCAAGAGGTACCAGCCTGAGGGAGTGTGCACCTTTGGGAGACAACAGCCAATGAAAAGTTAGGCTATAGGCATGGAAGGCATGGAGTTCTGATGCTGAAGCACATGAACGGTTCCTGGGACACCAAGTTCCCCCATAACCTACCTACAACTCAGTGTTCGGACCTGTGCAGTTTCTCAGAATGCAGACCTGGGGCTTCTTGGGCCTTGTGGATCTCATGATTCCAGGCACTTGCTGCAGCACCGCCTGCAGCCAGCCTCTCCTTGGGCACAACAGGCCCTGAAGGCACAGCAGACAGGCACCAGGCACTTCACCTCTATTTCATTTTTTGTAATACAAGAGCTTTGCAACATAGGAGCCACCATTTTCCAGACAGAGATTGAGACTTTAGGAGCTCGAGCCTGTCAAGCAAGGTGACACAGCAGTAAGTAAAAGGTGCTGGTGTGGCCTTGAGGCCTGAGTACAGATGTCTACAGAACAGCAATACCACCGGCAGTATTAAGTGGGGCACCCCATCTAAGGTGCCCTCAGGCTGCCGAGAGGCTCAGCACCAGGTGTGCTCTCACGGAGCCAAGTGGGGCCCTTGAAGAAGACCCCTCCTCTTTTGTCAATGGGCCTCCCCTGGAGCAAGTGTGGCCTGACTGCTACAGTTTTGGGGAACTACTTCGCCACTGTCCTATCCAGGGTCCATGGAACTTGGAGAGATGAAGTGTGTCAGTAGTCAGGGGCCAGGGGCCTTGATTGGGGCACATGTCCTGAAGAGATGGGTGTAACGATTCCCCACTGAGGAGGCCAAGGCACTAGCTTCCTCTACTGTGAACCTTGCCTTTGGGATAATGAAAAGTGGGAGCAACTGGGAGCAATCTGCACCCTTTAAAGATAGCAAAGCATTTTAACGAGGCTAGTTGGTATCTCAAGAGAAAAATGGACAACTGTGGGTATGTTCATCACTAATTGGCCCTCATGTCCTGGTGTGTGCGGGTGTGACCCCTCTGAGAGCTGGCTCCCTGACCCAACCCTGTGCTCAGCTCTCCGTGGGCTAAAAGCTCTTCCTGGGGGCCCTGGTCAGTCACTGCTCCCAGTCTCTACCCTCAACCACAAGCACTTTGCAGAGCCTAAGAAAAGTAATGATGGGCTTTTGATAGACCACTGGCCCTGTGTGAGTGCTTGGCCATGGGCATATTCCCTGGGAACTCCTAAGTCATCCTAGCCTGCCCCTGCCCCCAGGTAGGACATTGTGTCCTTCCCTCCAATAGTGATGGGAGGACTCACCCCCACCACAAGGACTTTCTTGAGGCTGTTCTGTCCTGAAAGCCAGGAGTTTGGGACACTGAATACCAGAAACCCCTTCCCCAGCTCTGCATTCATTTTCTTTTCTGGCACCTTTTGAAGGTACCATTAATTTCTTTTACATTGAGAGACATTAGCAGAGGATACCAGAAACCCGGGGTTTCCTCACCCCCAAATATAGCATTGCGGTCCCTGAGCTTGGGGAAAATTGGCCAAGTCAGCCCAGTTCCCTCCCTCGGACTGGTTTCATTCTGCTTTGCACAGAGACTGCGGTGAGGCTGCAGCCAAGCACCCACTCAGTAGGTCAGCCCTCTCCTCTACCTCCTAAGGGCACTCTGGCTGAAGGCACTCCCACACAGATCTTGCCAGAGAAGTTTGAGCCAACCATTGACACAACTGCTGTGACAAACATTTGTATGCAATGGTTATAACTCCATCTCTAAGTTAATCTGTCTAGTTTCCCCAACTCCTATAAAGTATCAAGAACAGGTGTTAGTGTCCCCATTTCAAAGACAAGGAAACAGAAATTGCTTGTCTGAAACTTTTTCTTTTAAATGTATGGTTTACATTCTGCCTCCCCAAGAACACATAAAAGAAGACAGAGGACATTTTAAAAGTCCGAAACAATTTAAAAGTCTTGCTTCTTCCTGCCCCCAGCCTCATATCCCCACATAGGCAGTCACTACTTCATGTATAGACTTGTAACGTGTCTATACACTGTTGTAATCAGACACGATATGTCTGAGTTTCAGCCCATTTACTCTTGAGAGCAGCCTAAGAGGCAGTTTCCATTAATTATTCCCATTTTACCCATGAGAAAACTGAGAAACAGAGATATTGAGTAATTTGCCCAAGGTGATCAGCCTGTAAGGAGCAATGCACATGGGACCAGTAACATGACATCATGTGCAATAGGCTCTTCTTACTGTTCAGAGTAGGGTCTCACTATGAATTGTTAGAGCAGGCAGAAACTCATTTCCCTCCCAAAGATCTGGGAAATGGAGAGGTGATACAGACCAGCTTGCTCTGTGCAGAAGCCTTTATTGGGGAGGGGTCAGAGTTCATGGATAACTGGGAGGTGCAAATAGAGAGTTCTGAGAACACTGCTGGGGCTGGAGCTTGGTGGAGAAGCTGCGGCTTGGAGGGGTTGCTGGGAAGTCTAGGAACCCTGGTTCCAGTCCCTTAATGGTTTCACCAGATAGTGTCCAAGTGCTCTGGGACCACAGAGTTTCCCTCTGGGCCTCCCCAAGACCTTGCTGCTATTCATCTGTCTGTGAGGACCCCAGGGCTCAGCAGAGGGACCAGACCTCGTTGGCTGGTCCCTCCATCTGGTCTGCCTTTCCTGGGACTGACCAAAGAGCCAGTCCAGGGGATCAGCAGTATGAGCCCCAGGCAGTGGGGGATGCTGGCTGCTGAAGCAGTGGTGGTGTCCTGTAGGGACCCAGTAAGGTAGCTCTTTTTGCATGCCTGGGCTGGCCAGTGGGGTCTGCTGGGCTGGGCCCTGACTGTAGCCTCGTTCACCTCTGAGGTAGGCTGCACCAGCTGACAAATGGACCTCATGTAGTCATACAGGCTGGGGGAAGCCAGGGATTCCTGCCTAAGCCCCACAAGCAGCACTCCTCCCAGCTCTCCCGGATTGTGGGCAGATGGGCCACAGAAAGCAGAAGCCAGGACCTCATGGCTGCCAACCACAGGGAAGCAGCAACCTGTTGGTTGACAGAGAACTAGGAGTGAGGGTCCACCATGCCACTCCTGTTTCCCCAACCCCTGCCCCAGCTGAGGCTGCCTAAGAACAATTTTAAGACTAGGCTCAAACTCCTTGACCCCTCCTTTCTGCTAACATTAAAAGCCCATGTACTCAAGACTCTATCATTACTGTATTTTAAGAACCTGTATAAATAAGAGAACCTGGCCTAACAGACTGGAGTCAGAGGAAACCTAGATTTAAAACCAGGCTCTGCCACTTCCTGATTTGGGGACCTTTAGCAATGTCACCTCACCAAGCCTCTACTTACTCATCCATAAAACAGGGTTGTAAATACCTGCTTCACAGGGGTGTTGTGAGAAACACATGAATGACACTTCATGTGAAATCCCTTTAGGATATAAAGCCCCCTACAGCTACTGTCACTATCTTTAACTGCACCCCAATCTCTAATCCACACTGAGGTCTTGCAAATTCCAGGCTGAGGACTGCCCTAGAAGATACACAAAGCCTTTTTGTTTTATCTCAAATCAAGAGGGCAGTTGCTCTCTCTTACCTGTAACTGAGAGGACCTGGGGGTAGTGGAGATGCTGGATAATCAAGGACAGTCCGAGGGAGGTTGCCAGAAAGCTTGGCGGCTAGGGGTAGGGGTCCAGCAGTCAGAGCCCTGTGTCTGGGGTCACATTGTCAGGAGGCAGACGGTGAGGATGATGTGCCACGGTCCAGAGCGGAAGCCTCCCTGACTTATCTGGCAGAGTTTGAGGCCCTGTAGCTTTTATACCTTTCCAATAGCCATCAGTTCCTGTCATGAGGGCCCAAAATAGCAGCATTCAGGAAGGCTCTCAGGCTCTCATGCACAGCTTGGTGTGCATGTCCTGGCCCAGCTGCCAGCCTGGAACAAGTGTTTGTGCCTGTGAGAGACACTGAAAATGTGTACTCTGCACTCTGCAAGGCCGGGTTGGAGGGGGGGTGGGTTGGGCACAACTCCTGGGCACCTCAGGCCCAGACTGCTGTGAAGGGCAGTCCTAGGATTTGCCACCACCTCCTAGAAGCATTTCCCCACTGTATTACACTGGCACCCTGCAACTCTGAGACACTCTAGCCTAGTGCTGGTTCTGGCAGAACCCAGAGCCTAAATCTTCGAGGAAGCCTCGCCAGGCACGACAATGCAGAGCTTAGCCTAGCGGCAGCTGAGGCCAGAATACTTAAGCCTGCTCCAAGGTGAGATGTGCCCACCTTGGTCTGGGACCAAGGACAGTGTGCAGCATCCTCGTTTTGCTACTTTCCAGATATAGTGCTCTCAAATGAGAACTTGTTTGTTTCCTTGTTCCCAGGTATCTAATCAGTGCTCCTGTGTACCAGTGACTGCTCTAGGCACAGAGGGCATAGCAGTGAACAAAGTAACTCCATTCTTGAGCTTTCCTTCCAATGAGGGAGACAATCACATGCTTAGTATATAGATGCTGTCTTTTCAGGTACTGGTAGCAGCTGCAAAGAAAAGTACAGTTGCCTCTGTGGCAGAGTGGTCAGGAATGTCTTCTCTAAGAGGGGACATTTAGTAGGGATCTGAGCAGATGGCAGCTGTGTGATCCCAGTGGAAGGAACAGCATGTGCAAGGTCCCTGCAAAAGAAGTGTGCTGGACACACTCAGGAGACAAACAGCAAAGGACTCGCATGACTGGCCCTTGTGGGAGGAAGTCACTGGACCTTGGGGTGGACACTATTTTCCCTTTGAGGGGGTGGAAGGACACTGCAGGATTTGAGCAAGGGTGCAGCAGTTCTGGCTACTGCATTGAAGGACTAACTCAGCTGCTGTGCATGGGCCAGTGGGGCAGCTAATAGGTATTCTGAGTATGTGTGCCCATGTAGGACATGGGGCAGGCCATGTCTCAGGTAGTGAGAAAAGCAACACAGGCCCTCAGAAGAGAAGCCAGCTTAGAAATCTGGTGGTGGGTTCAGCCACTAATGGGAATAATGTGGTGAGAAGGGTGAGGCTGAGACCCAGCTCTGAGGATCTGCCACCTCTGCTCCAGTAGGCGTGGGATCCAGTACCCTCAACATGTTCCCAGTAGGACCTGGTGACCATGGGACCCTGACCCAGGCACAGTTGTGTGTGGAGAGGCACCTTCTGTCACCTTAACATTGACACACTGTGCTTCTCTAGACCACATTTCCTTCCCTGCGTGGACATACAGTCATACAGCATTTGGGTTCCTGTGGAACACCTGACTCAGCCACTCTGTCCTCAGTTGTCCTCTTGGCCCAGTGAGAGCCAACTAATGGAAGAATGTGCTTCAGGATTCATTTGGTTGGTCCTGTGGACTTGTACGTTGGAGTATGTAGAAGTTTATGGGTTTCCACCAGGGCAGGACCCCAAGTAGGAGATGGTGTGTTTGGGGGCTTGAGTATCCAGGGCATCCCATGTCCACAGGGCTATGTCCTAAGGGGCCGAAGGAGGATAGGCAATGACTCCTGAGGACATTTTCTCTGGGGAAAGTGACTGACCTGTGTAGGTTTCCATAGGAAGAAGGGGCTCTGATCATCGAGGGGCTCCTCAACATTGCCTGGGGACTGAGGCGACCCATCCGGCTTCAGATACAGGATGACAGGGAGCCAGTGCACCTCTCCTCAGCGTCAATGGTACCTGGACAGTCCAGCTACCACCTGTGAGTGTGGGCTGTGGGGGGTGTGGCTGGGTGGCCTCCATGACACCTGTCCAACCAGAGTGTACTGTTTGGGCTATCAGTAGGAAAACCCCGCTTCTCTATGGGGCACAAGTGTGGGAGCACCACTCAGTCTCACTCCTGTCACCTGATGACTGCCTCAGCCATGGCCTCACCTGCCCACATGCGACCTCACTGGCCGACATTGCAGCATAGCCTTTCTAGATGACCCAGGTCACTTCCCTCCTAAAGATTGTTCCAGGTTCCTACCACCTTCAGTTTTGTTTCTCAAACATTCACATTAACCACATTAGACACAAGAAGAGAGGACTATGGACAGGAGGTCTCTCTGTAAGGTGAACATTTCTCAACATTTTCTGTTCCACCTTAAAAATTCACACAAATTTAGACTCCTACTGCTCTGCTTTTATTTTAATATCAGAATTTATCTTTATAAATATATTAATATTTAATATCATTTTTCTCTTCAAATATTCAAATACAGTTGCTGCTCTGAGGATCCTTAGCACATTGATACCCCTGGTGCTTTCTCAGGTGTTCCTAGTCACTCATATCAAATTTTGAGCAACACAGACTTAAAAGCATAAAGTTCATTCAGCTGGGCTTCATAAAAAGCCTTGTGACATGTTTCCCACTTCCAGGGTTAAAGCAGTCACAGACAGCAGGAACCTCAGAGGACTGCTGGTGTGGATTTGGCTTCTCTGTCTGCCTCTCTCTGGCTCCTTCATGCTGTGGGGCTGATTTCCATCATACCTATTCCTTCTCCAGCTCCGAGGCCCAAGGGCCAGCCTCTTGAAGGTTGCCCCTGCCCAGCTCTCCTTCAGGCCTGAGGGACACCAGAGCCCACTTGGCACATGGCAACAGAATTGGCCTGCTTCAGCTTGGTGCCCAGGTGCATGTGCACACTGCTACATCTATGTGTCCATGCAGCGTGGCAAAGCAGAGACTGCTTAGGTCTTCAGAACAGACCCCTTCTTTTTTCCAGAAGACACTGTGGCAATACTGTGCTTTTCTTTTACTATTTTACATTGACTCTCTTCATGTGAAATGCCAGCCTCAACTCAACCTGTCCTGCTTCTCTCCTGTGTCCTCTCTGAGAGGCAGCTGCCTCTACTCTTTGGCTTCGACTACTTTTCTCTGCCAGCATTATGATTATGTCTTTTCAGAAAGGAGCCACCTCTTAAGGATGGCAGGGTGTGTGTCCAGAGGCCAAGCATTCAGCCCTCAGAACACAGGGCTGAGAGTTCCAGAGACAGCTCAGGTAAGCAGAACCACAAGCTGCCTGGAGCCCTGTCTCACTCACCCTGGGTGGGAGTTGGGGGGGTTGGCTCATAGTTCCCATCTCTGAAGAACAGCTTTGTGGAGTAGCAGAGTGGCTTCATTTGTCTTCAGGGGGAACACAAGGACTTCTCATGGAAGCCTCACAGAAAAGGAAGCAGAGGCTTGCAGAGGTGACGTAGTTTGTTAGTGACCTGAGCCTCCTATACCATGCTGAGTTATAGAAAGAGGGGAAAGTTAGCAGAGGGCCAGGAGCCCTCCTGGCCTCAAAGACCTGTAAGACTGACCCCTACTCACACTCTGGAATTCATAACTGCTTGTCTGTCCTCTTCATCCCCACCATTCACACTCAGTGAAGGACCTGTTCAGAGGATAGGGCTGGGCTGCACCTGGATACCCTGAGATGATAATAGGCCCACAGGCTATGGCAATGTGATAAGGTAACACAGGTTATCCTGCCTGGGGGTCACCTTTCCTGTCTAAAAATTGGGCATCACCAAGCTGGACCCTGCCTCTGTCACAGGAACAGCATTCATAGTACCATCCTCTATAGCATGGTGCTACCACAGGGCTCTAGGGAGCTGAGCCCCATGCACCACACAACCGCTGGAACACAACAGTTCTCTGTCATTGTTACTCCATCTTGGCCTGATACTGTCATCATTTCTCACTGCAGAGCCCCTGGAGGAGGACAAGGAGGTCCCACAGCTGATGCATACCAAAAGCAATGCAGGCTGTGTGATCCAGAGGAGGCCCAGGTGCCGCACGCCCAGCGAGACCCAGAGGATCCGGCAACACCAGTTCTCTATCAATGGACACTTTTACAACCACGAGGTAATGTCCCAGCCCTGCCTTTCCTTTGGGCCCTGAAGCTAGGGCACAACCCAAGCATAGGCAAAATTGTTGGGCCTAGGCCGCATGATAGCTATATCGAAGTTTACCCTCACCACCTCCCTGTGTGCAGGTGTGGTCATTCCTGTGTGGTGAAACAGGGCTCATGGGGAGAAATATCTTGCCCAGAGTCACATCTAAGTAATATTCCAGCTCATGACCTGAAAGCTCCTCGCTTTTATTTATTTATTTATTTATTTTACCAGAGACTCACTGTCAATCTGTTCTCACAAGTTGTGTGGATTTTTGGCAAGTCTATCTTTAGTCTATGCCAGGTTTATCTTTAGTTACACAATTTCCTATGAGGTTTTCATCAGAGCTCAGTTTTATGGTGATATCATGTACCTTAGTGGCATTTTTGCTGGGTAGACTGATCCCACTAGGCTGAGGTATGTCCAGGGGCACATGTTGCTGTGTCCAGAGAAGTTGCTCTCTGATTCCCAGCACTGAGCCTTTTGTCTGAGTGTATATTGTACTCACCTCAGGAAAAGATCTCCTTCCCCAAATGACATCATTCCATAAACAAACTGAACTGCAAAAGGAGACGTTGACTGTCACTACAAATGGCACAAGCGCCAGTTTGGGTGAGGCCCTGGAGGGCGTGTCCTGTAACAGCCATATCCTGTAGCCCTAGGGAATGGAAGTGAGGCTTCCAGTATAAGCAGCAGCCCTCCTTGACAGATAAGAAGGAATGGGCAGGGGAGGGAAGATTCAGGGTTAGATCTGAAGAACAGCAATACACACTTGGCCTGCCAGGATCCATTCAAACCACTCCTGGGGTGCCCTGGACTTCAGGACAAGGAATTCAGGGAGGCACACTGACAGGACTCTGCATTATCATCAAGACCTCCCAGCCACTCCCTGCTAGGTGTGCTATGAGTGTTAATAAGTGACAACAGGTTACCTTTGTTCAGTCTAGGAAAACCCAGGACTCTTTGACAGTAGGGTTTCCTGAAAGAGTGAAGGGGGAGCCAGGACTGAACTTAAGCAGAGATTAAGAATGGTTGAGTTAGTAAAAGCACCACATGTAGTAAATCCTTCTAAGGATTTGGATATTCTATAAATTTTGTTCCAAAGGGGTTTAGTGTATAAAGTATTAAGTAAGCACCAGTACCTACTATTGGAATGCATAGTGATAAGTTATTTTAAAGAATTATTCAAAAATTTAAAAAATATTTGCATGGATTTAGGCTTTTTCTGGTTTCACATTCCTCAAAAAAAGGAATCTTTTGCTGTACAACTCTAGCTGCCAAATAGTGGGGTTTATCTTTGGTACATTTACCCCTCCTCTAATGGAGTCATTCAACTCTGAGAGGTGCATCCCACTCATTAAACCTTATTTTAGTGATTGCAGATGTCACAGGGATATGGAGATATATG
>PVKM010039038.1:0-13945 GCA_004027735.1 Carollia perspicillata | reverse complement strand
TGAATGTTGACTCAATGCTTAAAATCTGCCATGTGAATTTCAATTTTTATTACTGAAAACAGATATCTATTCAGAAAATAAAGGAGAAGAATTTCCTGGTACCTTACCAGATTGCTTGTTCGAGCTGTTATTGAGTGATACCTGCTACATAGATCTGAGTCATGTTGGTCCTCTTAGCTTCTTTTCAAATAGGATTTGGATAAAACCATCCATCTTCCAGGTACACAAACAAGTACCTACCTGCCATAATAGGAAACCAACCTAATTTAAATCCTCTAAAGATCTACAGTAAACACATCTTCTGTTCATGATATTGCCTAATTTTTAAATTAAACTTTATCATAAGTATGTATAGGAGACAATATAGTATATCTAGGGCTCAGTGATATAATTTGAGTTTTATTTTTCCTAAGCAAATGCGTCTAAATCTCTGCACATTGGGATTCTTCTAGCCTGCTCTAAATGGATTAAATGTCCGGCATAATTCTTTCAGCATTAGTGTATGTCCTCTTATCTCAAAATTGTCTATATTTTAAAAATTGATATCTAAATACTAATTTATTTCCTTACCAATTATCATATTTTAAGCTAACTAGGGCCTTCTGGAGACAAATCACTTTAACCCAAATGGAAAACTCAGAGTACACATTTCTAGCTCCAAGTTTTAACCTTTCACATTTTGTCAAATTTCCATCTGAGATGACACCCATTCTGATTACATAAAGGGGCAGAACCAGCCCCACCAAGAGCATGAATGAACACCTAACTGTAAAGGAATCTTTATACTTATGGTTCTTGCTGCCCACTCTGGTGTTTCTAAGGCAATTGGAAGCCAGAAAAGGATTTTCCCCAACTTGTGGAGGCACTGGAATTGGAACTCTTGGTGACTTGACCTCTCTCCACTACTGATAGCTTACATGGCTAGGTAATAGTCACTCGCATCAAACCGTGCTAGGTTCTCCACTCTCTGCTTCACATACAGAACCCCCAAATACAGCATTCCCCATTATCTGTAGTTTTACTTTTCAAGGTTTGGTACCTGCAGTCAATCACAGTCCAAAAGCATTAAATGAAAAATTCCAGAAATAAATAATTTGTAGGTTTTAAATTGTGCACCATTCTGAATAACATGATGAAATCTGCCCAGTCCTGCTCTGTCTTGCCCAGGGATGTGAATCGTCCCTTTGTCCAGCGCATCTGTGCTGTACACACTCCCTGCCTGTGACATCTTGGTCATCGGATTATGTTGAGTCAATGCAGAGCTTGTGTTTGAGTCACCCTTATTTTACTCCATAATGGGCCCCCCGAAAAAGCATAGTGATGCTGTCAATTCATATACCAAAGAGAAGTTGTAAAATGCTTCCTTTAAGAAAAGGTGAAAACTCTCAACTTAATAAGGAAAGAAAGAAACCACATGCTGAGGTTGCTAAGATCCCCAGTAAATAAATCTATCCTTGATATCACCTAACTTATACATTAAACTTTATCATGAGTATGTATAGGAGAACACATAGCATATCTAGGGCTCAGTATTATATGCAGTTTCAGGCATTCACTGGGTGTCTTGGAACATATCTCCCAGGGATAAGGCAGCCACTGTAACCAAAGAGAGTGCTTTCTGATTCTTCTTTTCCTCAGAACAAGTTTCTACTTATTGCTTGACCCGAGTTACAGAAGCACCGCATTTCCATGTCACAAGAAACCTTACAGAGCCACAGTTAGATTGAGCAAAATCTACAAACATATCTTTTTTTTTTTTTACCACACCTTCCAAGAACCCATTTGGCCTCTGCTTGCTTGAGTGCAAACATCCCAGGCTTCTGGAGGCAGCCATTCAAATCTCTCAAGACTAGAAGCAAACTTGCTGCTAATCCACCATCCACCGAAAAATTCCAATCCAGTGCGCTGATCAATTCACTCCCCTTGCTCTCCAGACACCCTGCGTGTCTTACCCTCTTCATTCTCCTAGCACAATGGTAACAACGAGGGGAAGCTACAAAAATCTATCCGTTGAGCTCATTAAAGGCAATTGTGTGCAAAGATGCAGTTGACTTCAGTATGGACACACAGCCTTCTGGCTTTTGACCACCTCCCATGAGAAACTGAGACAGAAAGGAAAGTGGCATTTTCTCAGAGTAGCTACGAGACCGTGTGTGAAGTGTTCTCGTATTGAACCTTTTTTAGATCATGTAGTTTCCTTTATTGCTCCTAACAACCCTGCACACTGGGTGTACTCGCCTCGTTTTAACAGGACATAAATCATCAGTGATATATGCTGGTAAGTGGCAGCATTTGGGAAACAGCCAAGGCTATCTAACTCCAAGTCCACGCTCTTTTGGTCACACAACTTTTACTATAGCTGAGCCTAAGTGTGATGCTTGCAAATGATGGCTGTGTTTCCTTCTGTGAGGTATAAAACTTACAAACCATCAACTTCCTTTCCTGGGTGGGCAGCATGGAAAACACAGCTATTTCATGACGTGGAACCAACCCAGGAAATGAGGAAGTCAGGGGAGGGAAAGAATCCATTTTCGAAATGAGCCTTGAAGAGAAAGAATTTGTTCTGAAGCTTTTTTTCTGTAAGAGCCGAAGGTGATCGGGTGGTGAAGCTGCACCCCCTGAAGGCAGAGGCTGGGGAGAAGTCTAGGGCAGAGCTGGGAGAGCTCCCTGTAGACTTCATTCCAGCACTTTCGGCTCAAGTGTATGCAGCAAGCCCTGGGCTACAGTGCTCTGAATGCCATTTGGTACAGTTTCCTGTGGTTTTATGTTTACCTTGGGCATCTTTTTACCCTTATACAATTTTAATTAATCCATTATGAACTGTAGGGAGAGAAATGCCAAGTAGCTGAATTCCCACCATTCCTGGCCATGACTGTTGGCCATTAAATTGTCTTCTAACTACGGCGGGACCCTCATCTGGCCTAATATTATGCCCTCTTCAATTAAGAGCACCACGACAGCGTGCACTTACTCCATTAACAGCACAGCTGTTTCCTTGGACCAGGCCCAACTGCGTGTGCGGGAAAGAGTTCGGGGCAGTCTGAGATCCCCAGGTGACTGCTTCCGCCCCAGCTGCAGTTCTCAGTCCTTCCTACGTTCTCCCCACAGCCTGGACAACTGTGCAATTCCGACTTCACTGTGGGGTTGTCTCCTTTCACCGAAAGCAAACTCTCAACACGTCAACTTGTCCTTCGGAACACCCTCTGGGCTTTCTGGAGAACAAGCAGCTGGAGGCATGGAGAAGGCTGTTGATAAGCCACAGACGCTGCTGTGGAAAGCTTTTATCTGGACTTTAAGATTGTAATGGAGACTGGTTATATGGCATAGCACATCTCTCCTCCCCACTCACCATCTCTGAAATTTGCTTTCATCTCGATTTAGACTGCTTTCGGTTTTACTGTAACCAGACTGCCAAACCATGGGATGGCCTAAGGTCATATGAATGGCCACGGGTTCGGGGTGCTTGGTGCTCTGCCCATAAGTAAGGAGGTACTTTCAACTGGTAATAGCTGGGGTGGTGTTGAACCACAAACCCTGCCTGACATCAAGGGGGTGGGGATTGTGAAGAAGTTCTGTTGCAAGCCTAGGAGACAAAGCCAATGCTGACTGAGACTTGTGTCTCTTAAGATTCCCTCGTGATGGTATTTAACATTGTTCAGAATTCAAAGTGAATTTTATGTGACAAAGACAAATTAGAGAAATCGTAATTAACTTTTTTCCAAACCAACCTCAATCTCCGCTCAGATTTTAATATCCTCCCCTAATCCCTCTTTGGTACCCATATCGAACCCCTGAGAACCACTCCCTTATTGTGTTTCCTTGTTTGCTGGAAGGGTCATTGGCTCTTAAGGGAGGAATCTCCTCCCTAACTCACTGTTTACTTCCATCCTTTTCAGGATATGCGGAGTTCACCATACACAGTTTTAGAAAAATATATGTGAATGTTTGTAAATGTAGGTTCATGGTGTGCAAGTAAGTGATTGGTAAAAACCTGAGAGGAAAATACCCCAAAGTGAATATAACTTACTTAGTTATACAAGAAAAGAAATGAGAATAGTGAGAAAACCAATTTTCACAGTGAATGCCAGGAACAGCAGAGAGATTTTAAGACAACTGAAATGCTAGGCAGGAAATAAACAAGGTTTAAAGTTACCATGAAACTTGCAAAAGAGTTCAGATGTAAACTCATAGGCAAAGAGATGCCAAGGAAACTTTTTGAGCAGAAGAGTGAAATGATATACGTGGTATAAAAGTCAGCGATGGCAGCGGGCAGGCTAGAATTTAGAAGGAAGTAGAAGGTAATGAGGTTGCTAAGGAGACTCAAGCCCAGTGGGAGGTGATGCAGGCCCGCCTCAGGTTGGTAGTCATGCAGATGCAGAACAGAAGACAATGTGAAACCAGAAATAAAATCAGTGAGACTTAGAAACAGGGTAGACTCAGAAAGGAGCTGCTGCAATTCAGGATGCTTCTCAAGTTTGCGATGGGTAACCGGTTTCAATGAAAGGGACGGGATATCGCGAAGGAAGAATTGCTCTCATCTTATGGAGCTGAGGTGTGGGGGTGATGGATTACAGGAAGGAGGGTTGGGGTGAAGTACCCTCACTTTGCACACAATCTATGCAAGAGTCCTGAAGGAGAGCATATGAAGGCAATGAAGGCAGCAAACGCTGCGGAGAAACGGAGAGGATGAGGACGGATACATCCTCCTGCGAGCAACTGGATGGCCTTCACGTAATTTGCTAAGGCTGTAAGCAGAGGACTAACTGCAGTTGTCTGAGGAGAGAATGTGAGGAGAGGGAATGAGGACAAGGGCAGGAAGTGACGACATGGAGACGCAACTACGTATGAGCTTCTAGTCCACCTCCTTTGCAGCAAAGGTTCCATACGCTAGACGCCCAGGCCAAAGCCCCTCTATTTTCTTGAGAGAAGCAGAAGGCAACCAGGACTAAGGATCAGATATCTCTGGGTGCCAAACAGGATGATGGCTTAAAGATGGAGAGTGCTGAACTTCAAATGATCTCATTCATCCCTAATTTACTGGCCTGAATGTAGTGAGTACTTCCAAATTTTATTCATTCTGGTAAAATCTGAATAGCTGGCTGATTGCATTGACATTTTTGATGAGCCTGTAAATAAAGGGATACTGAAAAAAATTAAAGAGTCAAGGTTCTCTTCCCAAAGCTACAGTCTAAAAAGTAGAACTGTCCATCTATCCAACTATTGATAGCATTAAAAACAATTAGAACTAAAAAAATAAAGGTTTCTAACATCATTAACAGATCTGGAACTACATTCAGTGGTTTTTAATGAAAATTCAGATGGGTTTTTAATGTGAATTCAGATAGATATAGAAATGGATGGAAGAGAGTGTGTGTTTACATATATGTATTTCCTGGGTCTGTCTGCAGAAAGCCCAATGAACAGTCATTCCAGTCCTAAAATTGGGCTTGATTTCTAAATTCCATTCTTTAGAAAAGGGAACCAGGGCCCTTGGAAATATTGCTGATACCTGGGCTTAGGCAGGGCAAGTATAAGAAGCACCCGGAACTACTGTGGTACCCCAAAACAAGGAAATTCTCAAAAACTCATGGAGACATGGGAAAGCACACAGAAACCAGCTTGAGCAAACGTGCAACAGTTAGTTCTAGAACAATCTGAGGAGTATAGTAAATAATGAGAGTAATAGGACATAATTTATACAATATACCAAAATCCAGGTATTTAATACAAATATAAATAAATACTTGAACAACTAAGCAGTTAGAAATAGCATAACTATTTTCATTGCAGTAGAATTCTCATTAATAAATGTAAAATAAATTATGGAAATAGAAAATACTATTTGACTAACACCAATGTAAAAAATCAGAAAATGTAACCAATGCTAAAATTAGTTGACCAAAGTTTAAAAAAATTTACATAGTCTTAAAAAAATTTTCCCTGAAGATATTTGTTGATTGCAAAGGATAAAAAATGCCAACTTGACCCTGGACAAGCTTGGAGGAAACCACAAATAACCAATAATCAAAGTTAACCTTATCAGTAGCTCATTAAATCAACATCATGTACCTCCTGATACAATGCAATGAAAAAGGATACACCACATCAGTGGTATGTTGCAAAAACACAGGCCTGATTTGAATCATACGAAGTTGTTAGGCAAACACAAACTGAAGGACACCCTACAAAATTACTGGCCAGGGTTTTTCAAAATTGTGGGCATCATGAAAGGCAGAAAAAGCCTAGGGAATGCTCACAGATGGAAAGAGTAAGAAAGTAAGACGACTAAATGCAATGTGAGATGCCAGAATGCATCTTGGACCAGAAAATGGACATGAGTGCGACAACTGGAAAAATCCAAATGAGATTTTCAAGTTGGTTGATTATATAATATCAGTGTTAATTTCAGGTTTTGATAAATTTATGATGGTTATCAAAAATGTTAACAAGGGAAATTGTTAAAGGGCATGGGGGAATTTTGCATAGTACAATGATCCCCAAGTTCACGACTTTTCCTTGTAAGACTAATATTATTTCAAAATAAAAAAATAAACATTAAAGAAAAATATTTTTATTTAAATGTATTTTCTCTGTGTTCATTTTGTAATTTGGTCTTTATTTCTAACTTCATTTTTTTTTCTATTCTTTCCTGAGTTCAATGAATTCTCATTTATTTTCTTCTTGTTTTTTACATTTTATTCCTGTCTCTTAAAATTTTTGATTGAAGTTTTTTTTAATATACTAAAATGTTGTTTAAGGATCTGTAATTCATTTTCAGGTGTTATATTACAGTTTTCTTCTTCTTGATTATTTGGAGGGAAATTTTGTATCAGCTGCATGATTGACATCTTGTTTTGTTTTCTTTGTCTAGTAGTTTCTGTGAACAGGGTTAATGTTTTGGAGCCTTTGTTATGTAACCAAATGGAGTCTGGTTCATAAATGGCTTCTTTGAGAGGTAAGGTGTTATAGTCTTCGACTATTTTGATTTTCTTTGGTTTCATAGGATCCTAAATTCTATCCTTTCACTTTATCTCCCATTTAATTTCACATTACTCTTATTCACCAAAGGAAGACTTAGTTTTCTTTTTCTCCTCTTTCCCAATAACACTGCCCTTCTAACACAGCCGTCTCTCAGCCCTGTGAACTTTTATTTCTCTTCCTTAGAGTCCCTGTCTTGACCAACCAGTGCCCCTTTCCAGACACTCTCTTTTCCCTCCACTCCTTTTTTCTGTGCCCACAATTTTCAACAAAAGCTTACAATGGGAGTGCTGTTAGAATTTGTTTTGTGTTTATTTAATTTATAGTTAATTTTAAGTTAAAGAGTTTCACCTTTTATTATGCTTAAGGTGTGGATTTGTGTGTCAGTTTTGTTTCTTTTCACTTGTTTAGCTTGTTAGCAGTGGAGAAATCTAGATTTATGTGATTACTATTACCTTACTATGAGACATCAATTTTAAACTTTACTTCCTTTCTAGTATAATATTTAAGCTATTAGCTTTAACTTACTTTCTAAGCATTAGTTTAGTTGCATTTAATACACTTTAGATACCATATTTTAAATGCTGTTTGGTTTGAAATATTCTCTAATTTCAATTGTTATCATTGTTATTAACTCATAGGCTATTATAAAAGTGCATCATATATCTCTAAAATGCATGTGTGGGAATGATTTTCTAAATATTTTAGTGATCTTGATTTCTAAGTTAACATCACTCTAGTCTGTAAACATACTCTGCAAGAAAACATACTCTGCAAGATTTTAATACTTTTGAAATGTATTGAGATGTATTTTGTGAACCAGCACATTTTTCATTTATAATTAAAGCAACATGACTTGTTTAGTCGTTGAGTGTGGTGTTTTATAAATGTCAGTGCAAATATTGCTACTGATGTCTTTAAATGTACTGTCTTCAACTGATGTTAAGCCCATCCATGATTTTTTTTATTTTACTCATTTTAAATTTGGTCATAGAACTTCTGCTTATTTATACTTCCTTACTCTATGAAAATTTTCCACTATGCTTATCATTATTTTCCCTTACGGAAAATAATGGACCATGTTTTCTTTTGTGTCTTTGAAAATATTTATAATGACTGTTTTTATACTCCTTGGCTGTTAACGCTAACATCTGGCCACTGTTTATATTTTTCCCTTATTAACCACTTTGAAGGGGTGCCATTACCCTGCTTCTTCACATGTGTATTAATCTTGAATGGTATGTGGACATTGTGAATGAAGCACTGTAAGGATTGGTCATTCTACTGACTTCTGTCAAAGGGTGATAAATTTTGTTTAAGAAGTCAGTTAAATTAGTAGTAGTTCTTTCTCACTTACTTTAATTTTTATTATAGAGGGTCTACTTAATTTTTGTCCTTAGTCCTAGGTCATCCCTCTTACTTTAGGATGTATCATTTTCTGGGCATGGCCATTCTTGTGCTCCTAATACATGCCTGAAAGTTTTAGCATTGGAAAGTTTTAGCATTGTCCTTTCGCTCTCACTATACAAACGCCATCTCCATTCCCAGTAATGTTTCTGGTGTGTCCTTTTTTAAAGATTTTATTTATTTTTAGAGAGGGGAAGGAAGAAAGAGAGGGAGAAAAACATCAATGTGTGGTTGTCTCTCACACACCCCCTACTGGGGACCTGGCCTGCAACCCAGGCATGTGCCATAAACCAGAAACTGAACTGACCACCCTTTGGTTCACAGGCTGGCGCTCAGTCCACTGAACTGCACGAGCGAGGGCCAACAGCTGGGTTTTAAAAGGTCCTTTCTGCTTCTTAACAGTCAGCCACTGGTCTAGCACCCATGGTAAACCTTCATGCAGAGTCCTTGACTACTCCTCTCTGACTGGTGTATTGTCCCTCTTACAACACCCTGCCCTAAAATTTCCAGCCACCTCACTTGTAGCTCAGAGCTTCAAACTGTGCCTCCTCAGCCAAGTGAGAGTTGAACCGTTTTTTGGCTTCCCCGTTCCATAACAGGAAACACGCCTGAGGGAAGAAAGCCTGGATGAAATCAGACTCAGAATGTATGTGTTCATTCTCTGAAGGATCAAAGCTCTGCACTGCCTGCCGTTATATGAGAACAGCTGCCTCGCATACTTCAAGTTTTATATTTGTTTATGTTGGAGGTCTTTCTGCAATCTACAACTAAGCTTTTCCAGAAGGCATTTTGGTGAGTAATATTTTCTTTACATAATTACACACATATCAGGTGAAAGATCAATTGTGCATGTTTTATAGGTACATACATATGCACAAAAGTCTGTACAATTGAGATCTGGAGTAAAAATGAATCTTAGAGGAAAATATTTTTAATTTTGTAATATCTGTATTTTTACCTTGCAGACCATTCTTCTTTAGGATGGAATCTTTTTTGGAAAAATGTGTCTTCCTGGAACTTCATACAGGTATCAGCACTAGCATCTCTAAGCAAAAAGCTCAGTGAGTGTGACTGCCTATGAAAGAGAACATTGTAACTGTTCCCGAGGGAGTGTGTGCATATGTCTCTGTGCACGTGTGAGTTGTGTGTGTAGTGGGGAGCTTATAAATAATGGGAGATTCCTGGAAAGGAGGAGCCATGGTCCACTCTCTACATTCTACCAAATACGATGCATATGATTTGGAATATTTCTAGGAATTTCCACTGCGGGAAGCTCCCTGGGGACATATCCCAGAGCTAGGAACCAAAGGGGGGAGAGCAGATCGTTTTAAAAATCAATCAGCTGGCTTTCAAGGACCGAAGCCACATGGGGATTATTTGACAAGCCTCATTTGAAAGAGGCTCCGCATGCATCAGCTCTGTCTGTTGTGCACTGAATCAAGTGGCGACTGCTGCTCTGAAATCCATCCAGCACCTTGTGTTGGCGGCCCCTTGCCAAGTAAATTCAAGAGATAGCAGCTGCCTTGGACCAACAGTGTGGCTGCCACCTCCCTGGACCAAAAGAGCAAGAACTGGAACCGATCACGACTCTGTTTCAGTGAGCAGAAGGATCTGAATGGGAAGAGAGCTGTCCAGAGTCAGAAAATATTTGGCAGCTGAGAAACTGGATCATTGCTCTCAGAGCTTCTTTTCTAGCCCATCGAAGTCTTCGGGAGTTGCCTCCCTGGGATCTGCACTTGCCAAACAAAATGCGAATTGGGCACAGAGTAAGGGAAAACTCAGATGCTTTATTTTGCTTCTAGGCAAACATATGCCTATTTACAATTTAGTTTCTTCTGTGAATTTATTTTAAAGAATGTTGTAAATTCAGCTACTTTTCATAGGAGAATGAATTCCAGTTCTTGCTCCACACCAGGATTTTGCTGCATTTTGGATTAAGAGAGCATTGCATTTGCAGACTAACAGCCCTTCTGTGTGAAGGTCATTAGGATAAACAGTATAACCTGCAGCACTTTCCTGCATGAGCAATGAGACACTCACCTCTGTGTTGCAAATTTATACTCAGGCTTCCTAGGTAATAGCTCTATCTTCTTGGCTCAGGTCCCAAAGGGGGCCCGTGTCCCTTTACCCACAACAGTTTCCAGCCCCAGGGAAAATTTTAAGACTGGTTTTGCTATTCAGTGAATTACTTCCCTTCTTTTTGGTACTTGGGGTGAGCTCTAGGAGGTTCATAAATTTCACCTCTGCTGATGGGCTACTTAATCCTCCAGCCACTGGGTGAGGAGCTGACGATTTATGGGAAAGAAACTCTACCAGGTGCCTTTCAAAAGACTGGTCAGAGGCCTAGTTTAAATCATCGCAGGTTGAGAGAATTGGGGGGAGGGTATGAACAACACCTCAACACTCTTTCTTCAAAAGGAAATACTTAAGGAAATATTTCTTGCTTTTCAGTATTTCAAATCATTGTAATAGTGTAGGGGTCACGTGCCATTCTGGAAAGCATTTGGGGGTGTGGGATTGTCTATTTGATTTCCAGAGCTTCCTTCAAACTTCAGATCTTAGTGATATCACAGAAATCTCTTGGATTGGGTGCTTTGTACCTTATATTCACCTTAAATCAGGGAATTCAGATAAATTAGGCAAATGGAAAAACAGGAAGGGTAGGAGGAAAAGAGAAGGAAGGAAGGAAGGAAGGAAGGAAGGAAGGAAGGAAGGAAGGAAGGAAGGAAGGAAGGAAGGAAGGCTAGCTAAGGGCTTAAAGAGATCCTGCAATCAGGTGAGTAACCGGAAATTTGATTTTGGCCTTTCCCAGCCTGACTGAAGGCAGCGCACAGGTCGAGCCCACCTGTGCGTAAACACGCAGGAAAACAAACAGCCACGGCTGTAGGAGCGACCCTAGCCCGAAGCTTCCTCTCCAGCACAGACTCTACAAGAAGGAGGTCTCAACAGCTCCCCCACCTCTGGCTGGGGAGGAAGATGGCTTCTGTTGCCTTGTCACTGAAATGCGTTGACTCCTTTTGTCAAGTTGGCAGGACGGCTGTAGCTTTGCGGCAGCTTGCTCTCTGAGTTTCTGTGAGAACGGCAGAGAGCTGGGCGCCACAATGGAACTGCTATGTGTGATTAATGCACGAGATACTACGACGTGCTTCTGCCAAAGCTTCATTTCAAGACTCAGCATTGTACTTGCACAGGGGGGCAAATATTCAGCACAGCTCTCCTCTTTGTAACTTGTCATACAAAAGAGTCAACAAATTTCAGGACTGTCGGGGAGGCTGCAAGTGAAGATAATTGCTCTCCTTTGCACCTGCCTCAGCCCCTGCCATCATTGTGAAGCAGAAAGGTCTAAATATTTTGATTTACTCACGTGTCAGTATGTCTTTTTTAAAATGATCCCTTTTTATACCCACCTGAAAGCTTGACGATTTCGACGATGACTAAGGAGTCGTAAAAGCATGAAACCATGAGACCCTAGTGCCACTGAAGTCCTATCAATCAGCTTTCCTACGATGGGAGGTCCCTTATAGAGAGGTTTAGCTTAATACTCCGACCCTGAGACAAGCACTTGTCGTCTGTCTGTTTTCCTGAGAGGAGGAGAGGGGTTGGGCAGGCTGGTGAGCTGCCCAGAGCCAGAGAAAAAATGGTCATCAAATTGAGTTATAAGAAGTCTGGGAGAAAAAGGTGCCAATGTGACCCATTCAGCTTGGACATAATATTTACAGGCATAAGGCAGTACATCAGATTTGGGTTCCCTAGGTTTGAGGGTTGCAGGGCAAGAGTGCCTCGAAAAACAAGGGGATCATGTATTGGATGTAACTGAATGTATAATAGAAATGAACTCTAAGAAAGGAGTTAGAAATTATGGGGCTTGATTTCTCATCTCTAAACCATTTTAAGGACCATGGTTCCTCCTCTGTTCCTTTACGGTGGAATTCAGAGGACCTTTCCTGGGCTGGTGTCGGCATGCCAACTTCCATACTTACATCCAACTTACATTTTCAATACCTGTAGGATATTCCCGCCGGGGACTCAAACGTTCTGGAGTTCCCTTCCCAATCCATACATTCTGAATGGGAGATTAAAGGTGCTTTTAAGAAGCTGCCCAGATATCCCATTCCTGTACTTCTGTTGCTGACTTATATTCCTAAAATACACACTCAAGAAACAGCAGGGGTTTTTTTTCTCTCTCTCTTAGCCTCTGTTTTTCAAATCAGGCTTCACAGAGTCCTCAATCTAAATATGACCCCTACAGAATAAATATCAATAACCTCCATTACATCTAGTGTACCACAGAATCTGCCACTGTGCCAAAATGAAGAACCACTCAAATGTCTGTATCTAATGGAGGAAAGGTTAGCTGCATTGAACACTAGGAATGTGATATATGTGTGTCAAGAGAAATGTGAGGCCTTCTCTATTCCAACCAGTTGCTCTGACTCCCATTGGATGACACCCTGGCCGAGGGCTCTGCTGGCTTCTAGGGTATCAGTCAGTGAAGTACAAGTCAACTCGTGATTATGAGGCAGTGCCTGCCAGCCGATTGACTCTGTGGAGTATTTGTAAGGAATGGTTTCTTTGGCCTCTAGAGTATGTAGAGTTTCCTAATCACAAGGTTACTTTGCTTCACAGATTGGCTTATAGATAGTGATTTCACTAGGACTTTCACTGAAGTGTACCCCTTGGCTAGAGGTGGGGATGAGTTGGCAAAACTCCAGCAGTTGAAATTACATTACACAGAAGCACATGAGATAATGTCGTGTAGCATATACAGGCAGGGCAAATGTCGCACAGTGAAACACGTACTGAACAGAGTCATCTGGAGGGTGTCTATCCCCTCACTTTGGATAAAGAGCAAGCCAGTGTATTTGATAGAAAGAGCAGAGCCTGACCATAGGTTGTGTGTGTGTGTGTGTGTGTGTGTGTGTGTGTGTAAGAGAGAGAGAAAGGAGAGAGGGGGAGAGAGGGAGAATTTATTTAAGAGAGATCACTTTAGATCAACTTTTCCTAGTGATACAACTGGACAGATGGCCAGAGCAAGGAGATTTTATACCTATGGGACTTGAATTCGATCTTGTGAGATAAACAGGCATTATACAGATGGAAAAGAGAAGAAAGGAGAAATTACAAGAAACGATGAAAGAAGAGGATAGGGAAGAGAGTGATAATTTTACGTGCTAGGATATACAAAACACATCAGAGATCCATATATTACACCAACCAGTCTGGACAGAAAGAGTCAGTAAGGAGCGTGGAAGTTTTGACAGCTGTACTGTGAGCTGACCACAGAAGGTCCCGAGTTCTTATGGAAGTTCTCCCTGTGAGGGAAAGTGTTCTAAGCGGAAGAGTGATGGCTTAAATAAGAGTGCTGATCAGAGGCGATGCGGTGCTATTCCTCACCTGTTGTCACAGTTGCTTTTTTATTCTCCAAGCCAGCTAAAGGAAAACATGTTAATCTAAAAGCCCACTCCATGGCACTGATGGTTGCTGAATGTGTGATGTGTCCCACCATGCAGACAACACAGTTTCCTTTTGATGTGTCTCCTTAGCATCTTATCTCAAGGCA
>PVKM010039037.1:0-13909 GCA_004027735.1 Carollia perspicillata | reverse complement strand
CGCTGATAAATCTCTGATTGCATTTTCTCCTTAGTGGGTTTTTTTGTGCTTCTGCCCATTTTTCACTAGCACTGCTTCATATTTCTTGATTAGAACAGCACCAGATACTGTAATATCACTTTAAGTTCCACTCAATGCTCCCTCCTTGGCCTTAATTCAATGGAAGAATGATTTACTAGCACATGAAGCATGTGCTCCTGTATATCAATGCCACCCTCACTCGCTCCCAGAAAGATTTAGTAGACACTATATATTAGAATAGCAATTATCACACATGTGAGAACATTAGGCATTTTACATTTTCCAAATGATACATGAATAATTTGAGCCCTGTGTACACACAGCCCTTATAAATCAAACATTTAATTTTCAAACACTTTTGAAAGCTAAAAGGCATCTCTTCTTAACTTTAAAGCAGCCCATGAACTTTCTTCCTGTGCTTTGATCTATCCCTCCATGGACATACTACCAGTTCCTGATTCACAAACAATTGTGCAAGCACCCCAACTTTTTCATAAACGAGATTTATTTTAAATCACACTATAAAGTAAGAATCACACTCAATACTATTAAAGCAGTGAAAGTATTTATTAACACCAAAAAATCAGTCTGCTTTCCAGGCAAAAAGAAGAGGTGCTGGGCTGGCTGCAAACAATTGAATAATGGAGACTGGTCGTCAGCTTTATTTCATGGAGGTAGTTCCTCCAGTTAAAATATAATTAAAGCAAAATGAAACACAATCTTTAATAGTGCCCAATTTAAGAAATGGATGATTAAATTTGTAGTTTCTAATAGCAACAAAGCCACATAGGTTAGAGTTTTTAATTTTATCTGCTTATTCTGATACTCAACAGAGAAGCTCCCCATCAGGTGACTGGGCTTGCAATCAGCGCTGATGCTGCTGTGGCCTTCAGTCCTTCTCCAAAAGACACATACGTCTGGGCATGAATCATTAACAAGAAAGACATATAAGAGGTCAATTCTGGTGGCTTCTATCTTGTGACCAAGTGTCACAGACTAATCAACACACTTATGTGACCAAAAAGAAAGTAAAAGATATCACAAAAATCTCCACTATCCAAACACTGACTTCTGATTAAATATATTATTGTACCAAAACTCACATCCAGGTGAGCAAAGCAAAATCAAGAATCAGGTGGGACTTACGTGTTCAATCAACTCCACTAAATATATGAGAACCTAGGTGAAGTCAAACAGCCAGGCTTTGGAAGTTCAACACAGAAAAGCAGCATTATGGGAAAACTAAACTCGGACAAAATGGAAGGTTTGAGTTGCTTGGGGAAAAATACATGAAAGCCAGTCATATAGTTTAACAAAATAATATCCACTTTACCATAAAATGCTGGAGCATAAACAACCACAGATGTTGTCTTAAAAGAAGGCTATTAAACACAGCTGTAAAGAGGTTCCCCCCTAACTATTAAGTTCGTGTAACAAAAATGTCACAAACATCAAAGTAAAAATCATCCCAAGTCCACTTCAGTAGTCCAGATTTCAATAACTTATTTAAATAAGTTCAGTTTTCACAACCTAGGTGTGGCATGTGCTCAAGCTGCTTTCAAAACTAACCTGAACAAATAAAACACGGGGCTTTAGCGAGTCAGGAGTTCCTCAACCAGAAATGTCTCAACTTGAGGGCAAAATTACCTTAAGGAACCCAATGTTCTTTCAAATACTGGTTTAAAGGTTTCAGCTGACACAGAATGTGACCTCCAAACTAACAACCCTGGGATGACCATCCTATAATGTGCCCCATCTACAATCAGCTCACAATTAATGACAGCTCGGGAGGAAAACTCCATCCCTCTGAGCCATCAATCTCCTTGCCCTGAGCATTCAGGAAGAACCTGGACTCCACATCTGCTATCCTAAATTGCCAAATCCACTTAAAAATTTGATAAACATTTATCACACACTTACTATGACTTAGGACAAGACACTGTAAAACATTATCTAAAACACAAAGAACCATGATATATGGGCTCTTGTCTCAAGGAACTTAAAATATAAAATGGAGAAGCAAGAACAACATGAGAAAATAGCAATTAGAAATGTAAATAACAGCTCAGGGCAGCTATAGAACATGTCACAGGGCAATACACAATCATCAACTCAGGAGTATGGATGGTGTACCACCACGCTAGGTAATTCAACAGAGAGAATTTAATATATTAGATTAGTGTTAGAGGGTGGTGAAAACAAAAAGGAAATGCTGATGTTACACAGAGATAGCAACTGCAGGAAGCAGCTACCATCCTTAAAACAAACAGTTGGTATATCAGATACCAGACCTAGGAACTCGGAGGAGAAGACTCATGGAGCTGAGACCCAGACTTCTGGGAGGGGTGGTACCACCCACAGTGCTGGTAATAGGAGTTCAGAGGAGCAGCCTGGTGGAGCTAGGACACAGATTCCAGGCAGAGGACACTGTCCAGCTAGAACTGGTGCCTCGGAGGGGCCACACAGCGAGTAGTTGAGCTGGAAACTAGAGCTCACTGCTGCTGCCAGGATGAACCACCACTCCTGAGGATCTATCTGGCAGGAAGAAGCAAGTCCACTCCTTCACACTCTTACCTTTCAGTCTCCCCTCCTGTGTCCTATTAGTGGAACCAAAAGGAAGACAGCTACAAAAGAGAAATCTAGTTTGCATAACGCCAGCCTCTCACAAACCAGGTTAGAGAAGGATGGGTTTGGAGCTGAAAGAAAATGTCTTCATGATCAGCACACATGGCTAGGGTAGTGATACTGGAGAGATCACAGCAGGCTTCGTTAATTGGAAAAGACCCCATGGAGGAGATGGCTACCGTATGAGTCCGGAAGGATGCTTTAGAGAGGTGGAAGAGAAAAATTGAAGGGCAGGCACCATAAGGGAAAATCAGAAAACACACCAGCAACTGAGTAGACCATTTGGGTAAGACTGGTTTTCATGTAAGGTACAAATGGGTATTCGTATTTACCCCTAAATGTCAACTATTAATTTATCTTTGTATGCTATATCAGCAAATTGACAATAAATAATTAGTGCTTATGATGGAGTTCATGGCCTCTATACAAAACAAGAGAAAAGAAGGTATAAAAAGATGTTTACAACCTCAATGGCCAAAAAGATATGGAACAAGATGGCATATAATTAACTAGCAGGTTGTATTTTCAAAAAAATGGCTGCACCTGTATTTCCCACCATTGTGCTCTTATGCATTATGGCCTCAACACATCCTCATTAAGAAGTAGAATCTATCTGTCCACCGCTTGAGTCTGGTGGGGCCTGGTGACTGCTTTGGTCAACCAATCACAGCAGACGTGATATCGTGCCAGTTTCAAGGTTAGCCTTTAACTTGCCTAACAGCTTCTGCTTCCCACTGCTTAAAAGCCAGTCACCAAGTAAGAATAGCAATCGCCATGAAACCGTTCTTCTGTGAAGTCCAAGCTGTGCTGGAGAGACCCAGGAGGATGAGATGATGTGGAAAAAAAGTCAGGATAAGAAGTACTGAGTGAGGTATTAGACATGTGGGTGAAGAAGCTGTACTGGAAGTAGATCTTACCTCAGCAATGAGATGAACCACCCAGATGAACCCCTCCCATATTCCTAAGCCCACAAAATCATAAGCTAAATAAACTAAATAAAATGAATGTTTTAAGTCTCTAAATTTTAGAGTGGTTTTACAGCAACAGGAAGCTGAACAATGACCAAGTGCTAAATGGTAGAAATGGCAATGCATTCTTATATCTACAAAATATAAGCACTAATTTGTAACAGAAAAAAATAAAAAGGCTCCCCCTTTTCAAATGCAATCTTTGACCAAACTAAACTATCATATCCAGGATTGTAATAGTTGACAAATAGTTATTCAGTTTAAGTATGGAAATGATAGAGCTCTATATTCAAAGTGATGGAAAAGACTTTGTAATGGAAAAGCCACTCACAGGCAACTGTGTAGTTTTCTTCCCCTTCCAATTTAATCATAACGTGCAGGAAACAGCCAGGCAGCCAAGGAGAGAGAGCCCAGCAAAGATCTAGTGAGCAGGGCCAGGCTGGGCTGGTAAGGAAGGCCATGCTTTTATTTCTTCCAACAGTCTAAGTAAAGTGAACAAGCCATCTGTACCACTTGTACCTATCAGAGAGAGAAATCACGCCTGAGGCATCCCCCTGGAAGGGCTTTAACATCAAGCTTGCCTGGAGTCCCAGATTAGGCAGCAAACCCCGAGGAGGCTGCCTCCAAGAAAAGATTCAGCGGGAACTGGAAAAATATCTTCTACCCACGCCTCAGATAATTACAGGGTTACATTGACTGAAATTGATAATGATTAAGATTTAATAAGTTGCCTAATAATATCCAAGTGTTTCTTAAATCTGCTCTAAAGTGTACCTCATTAGTAGGCAGCGTGCATGGGATTAAGGCCACAGCTTCGGAGCCAAGTGGCCTAGATTTAAATTCCAGATCTGCCACTTGCTAACTTGGGGCTTTGGGAACCTTGACCATCCTAAATTCCACAGCTCTGCTGGCCAGTGCAGTAGCCAGTAGCCATATGTGGCTACTGAGCACTAGAAAGGTGGTTATTCTGAGTGAAGATGCACCATAATTGTAAAATACACAGGGGGCTTCGAAGACTTAGTACAAAAAAGTAAGATATTTTATTAATACTTTATATTGAATACATAGTAACATGATATTTTAGATATAGTAAATAAAATATACCATAAAATTAAGTTGACCTAGTGTTTTTACTTTTTTCAAGTTAAAAAATTTGAAATTCCATATCATATTTCTATTAGGCAGTGCTGATTTAGAGGGATAATAATAAACTCAGCTCCTAGGATTGCTATAATGATTAAGTGATCCAAGTGAAGCACCTAGAACAGTGTTTGACATGTACAAAGTTCTTCTTTCATGTGTTCATTCATTTATCTATTCACTTATTCATTCATTCATCCAATAAACATTTACAAGGGGGGATCCCCCCGAAAAACAGAATTATCTTCAGGAGGGTGGGCCCCTTGTAGTACAGGCTTCCTCTGCTAGGTGAATGTTTGAGGAACCCATCTGTATCAGTACCAACTGGTGTTGTTGTGAGAGGCTGCATTCAGCTTCAGTGAATTTTTCTCAAAGACTCTTTCAAGGAGTTTGTCCATTTCATGATAATGCACCTGTCCACACTGTGCTGAGTATTCAGCAGTTTTTGACAAAAACAGCATAACCCTCCTGCCCCACACTCCCCATTCATCTGAGCTTTCCCCAAGCAACATTTTTTTTGTTTGTTTCCCTGGATGAAATAAGTCCTCAAAGGGAAACATTTTGCTGATGTGGAAGAGATGAAACTAAAAATGGTAGAAGCACTAAAAGGCATCAAAATCAATGAGTTCAAAACTGTTTTGAACAGTGGAAAAAACATCTCAATAAGTGTGTTGCATCAAAGGGAGAGTACTTTGAAGGTGACTGAAGTTTAAACATGTAAGGATAAATACACATTTTTTTATAAATAAAGTCTGGGGTTCTTTGGTCCCTCCCTCATATTGAATACTATTATGTACCAGGCACTTTTCTAGATACTCAGATTACAGCATTGAGAACAGACAAAAAGAAAAAGCCTTTCTCTCAATGGTAGTGGTAATGATCTATTTGAATTTGATAATAATTCACATAAGCTAACATATATGTTCAGTGATGCTAATATAAGTAATTCTAATGCCTATTGCTCTCATGTATCATTAAATGGATGCTGCTGTCCCTTGCTATTAACTTTCTCTGTGAAGAACCCAGCTGTTGAAAACATGAGGTCATAAGAAGGTATAGTCACTGGGGGCAGCAGGAGGTCCAACCGCAGTAGACTCTTAAGCCCTGACCTTGGAAAGTTCAAACTAGAAATAGATTGCAAAATCCAAGAGGAGTTCAGAGAAAGAGAGATCAAAGGGGACAGAGAGCTGGGAAAAGAAATCAAGGAAAAGATGGATGTGAACTCAGGTCCTGAGGGACGCCTGGAGCTAAAACGGCGCCAAGAGAAGAGCTGTGTCGCAGGCATTCTAAGATTTATAACAGGACAGCATCCAGGATGGGCTCAGTATTTCCATGTTCTATCTCTGGGTCATATGCATATGTGTCTGGGAAATTGATTTTTCCTGTCAGATGCCTGCTGGCACCTGGAAGACAGCCTATAGCATGACTCGGAAAACAAATACCCAAGCCTTAGCAAGGTAAATCATGCCAGCACAGAGTCATCTGCCTTATTGACTTGGATGTCTCCAACTCGCTCCTTTAAGCTTTGTCTATAATGGTCCCCTGAGTCCCCAGATGTCCCTTCTCTTTTGTTTTCCACACTGCAGCCCCAGTAACAGAAACCTGGTCATGTTATCCACCTAATTGCAATCCTTTAACCACTTCCTACTGCCCGCAGAAAAAAAGACAAAATCTTTCTTGAGGCTTACAGGGCTTTGCCCACTTCATTTCATCCTCTCTTTCTCTCTGTACATCAGCCACCCTGATCTTTCCCCACCTCACCTTGCTTCCTCCACCCACAGGACATTTGTTCACGCTCTTCCCTCTGTCTTCTCACTCCTCTACCCCAACCAAGGCATTCCTTTCATCTCTCAGCTCAGTTATTACTTCCCTAGAAAAGCAATCCCCTTCCATCATATGTATGCATGGCACCATGTCCATTCCCTCATGGCTTTGATCTCAGTGTAATTTACAAGCATTGGCCAAATTATTTGAGCAGTTACACCTGCCCCTCTACATTGACTGCAGGTCCTGAAGGTAGAATCTTAGTCCTTTTGGCTCACCATTTGGCTCACTAACATCTAGCACAGGGCCTGGCACATGGTAGGTACATAGCAAGTATTTGCTCACTTCATCTATTCCACAAACATTTTGTGTGAAGATTAAATAAGTAAGTGTGTGTGTACATATAATTGTATATATATAAAAGAATATACACATACACACATATATATAAAGTTCACAGGCCATGGCACATAGTAAGTGCTGCACAAGTGATTGTTCTTGTTATCAGAGTTAGCTATGCTAGGCAGGGCTTTTCTTCCATAACTATGACTATGGATTTTGTTCTACTTAACTCTCGAAGTTTCTAGATATGACATTTCAGTTACAGGCCTTTGACACCATCCTTGTACCATAGGGAATCTGAGGTTTACACACTGTGCCTCCAAACAAATTCCCAGGATGTCTTCCATTTCACTTCCATTAATATTTCAGGAAGGGGAGGGTCAATGTCAGCTAGCAAGATGGTAGCTGTCAGGAATCAAACAATTCTAGTCATTAAGATTTAGCACAGAACATGGATGTAAAATACCAGTGATTACTTTTATAATTTTAGTATTGTAGGAGAAAGCACAGAATTTCATGACAATAGAGATGAAGAAACAGAGGTTCAGTGATGTTGTGAATGATGACAATAATTCGAATCACTGATTGAGAGCTGTACACAAGCTAAATGTTTACACGCACCATCTCATTTAATCTTATTAACAATTAGGCATTACAACCTTGTTTTACAGGTGAATCTTAAGAATAATTGAATATTAAGAATAAAAAGCAGATGCATCTGTAAGGAAAATATACAGTAGCCAATAATAAGCACATGAAAGATGCTCGACCTCATTAATCATTAGGAAAAGGCAAATCAAAACCACAATGAAGGACCAATTAACATCCATATGGATAGATACAACACATTTTTTAATGGAAAATAAGTTTTGGCAAGAATGTGGAGAAATCAGAATCCTCATACACTGATGTTAGGAATGTAAGATGGTGCAAGCCATTCTGGAGAAGTTGGGCAGTTTCTCAAATATTAAAAATAGAATTATCACATGACCCAGCAATTCCATTCCTAATTATATGTCCAATTGAAATTAAAAATATGTCCACACAAAAACTTGGATGAGAGTATTTTTAGCAATATTTTTCACAATAAACAAAAGATAGAAACCCAAATATCCATCAACTAATAATAGAAAAACAAAATACGTTACACTGATGTTATAATGGAATAGGATACAGCTATAAAAGTGAATGAAGTACTGATACATGCCACAACACAGATAAACCTTGAAAGCACTATGTGAAGTAAAAGAAGCCAGATACAAAAGAAACATATTGTGTGATTCCAGCCATGTTACACATTTGAAACAGAAATACCTACAGAGACAGAAAGTAGATCAGTGGCTGCTTAGAGCTTGGAAAGAAATTAAAATATTCTAAAGCTGATTGTAGTGATGATTGCACATCTCTGTAAATATATCACAAAGCAACGAACTGGACAATTTAACTGGGTGGGTTGTGTGTTATGTGAATTATATTTCAATAAATCTGTTTAAAAAAATTTTTTTAAGTAAAAGGACCAATAAGGCTAGAATGCCCCATCATTTGATAGTTTTTTTTCTAACTAAAAATAATTAAATAATTCTTATTTTATAAAGTTAATTAAGTTGATAAATTTAGTTTTGTTAATCACTTTATTATGTTAATTAAGTTTTATAAATCTCTCTCTCCTCATTGTTCACACCAATCCCACAACTGGTTGTTATCTCAGTGGTACTTCAGCATCTTGAGAACAAATTAGAGCTATTGTTTCCTAACCTTTTATGAAACAAAACAGAGTTCCTGTTTTGTTTTAATTTTGTGCATTTCTTTCTACATAGCCTGGATTGCTTCAGCAACTAATAAAATGGGCTTTTTAAAAAGAATTTTCTAAGCTAATGCTATCCTGGGCACAGCCAGTGTTTACATAAAAACCTTTGTCTTCAGGGTTCCTTCGGAAGGTTCCTTTGCCAAACCCTGGGCTGGGCACTAGGGATCCTGATGAGTATGAAGAGGTTTCTCCTAGTAATGATCCATCATCAAAGCTACCTCCTCTAGCCACAGGCAGATGTTCAGGATCAACCTTCCCATCTGGGTGCGAGAATGCTACTACTGTAGCAGGCAGTGAGGTATTTGCTCAGTGGCCTATGATTAATGTATATTTTTGCAGTTATATCTGATAGAGTGATAAAGAACCCCATCTAACAGATTCTGCTCAGAGTTTCTGTAATTAGGAGAGTTTGCTGGGGGCCTGAGATGATTAAGTGAAATTCTAGGAGGCAAGAGGAAGACTTACGTGACCTTGAATTCTCTAATTTCAGTTGTAAAAACTATGTCACAACTTTTCTGAAGGTTCGGGAAGAAAACTAAGATTCCATGATATCCATTAATGTTATAATCCCTCAACTCAAACCTAATCACTTCTTATAATGCAGCTACTTTTCATCACTCTTGCCAAAATCAAGCATGACATTGGTTTTCATTGGTTGAATATCTCATAGACCCTCTGGGAAAAATAAACTTATTAAAATAAATAGACAAAATAAGTAGAAAAAATAGAATGTGCAATGTTCACCCAATGTTTACACATACCACTTGCCCAATGTATTAACAGAATGCAGACAGAAAGGCAAATCCCTCCTCTCACAGGGCTCATCTCTTCACATGTGCTGGCTGACTGTGGACTAGGCCTAACAACAGTCTCTCACCCCTGTGGTGCCCCAAGTAGAGCCAGGTGATCAGGTTATGGCTTTTCCTCCTGCTACAATGGCAGATATGTAGTAAATTTCAATTTTAAAAAATTTAACCTTGCTAAAAATGAGGTCTGGCACTCGCCCTTGGCTTCTAGGATATAATCTCTAAGACCTTAGACCATACATCTGACAGGAGTATCTTTGTGTGCCTTGGCTTTGGGCCACACAAGATAGCCTAAGAATTTGATTTTGAGTAGCTGCTGGCCACACCAGATAGCCACAGGGTAGAAGCTGGACCCATCAGGTATTCCCAATACACTTCAAGATGGGAGCTTTGGTATCTGTGGTGTCAGTCAACCTCAGAATTTCTGTAGAGTTTGAGATCAGCCTGTGAGCAATCGTCATGCCTATGTGATGGAGCAGCTCCTGAAAACTCTGAACATCAGGCTTTGTGAGCTTCCCTACTCCATATGTATTGTTGCAAGTTGATGCCAGAAGAGTAACGTTATCCTGACTCCATAGGAAGAGGATGACTGGAGGTTCCATGTTTGTTTCTTTTCCTGGAATTGGCCCTATGTATCTTTTAGCTTGGCCATATTTAATCTGTAATCTCCTTGTAAAAAAACCACCAGTGTGGTTTCTGTGAGTTCTGTCAGTGCCTCTAGAAAGTTATCAAATAAAGGGTGATTTTCAAACTGCCTTCAAACTCACAATTAATTCCAGAAATGACAGTGGCCTTGAGTGAACTTTGTTCCCTCTGACTTTGCAATTAGCTAAGTTGTATAGCAGATCAGGGCATGGTCAGAGCTATCAACTGATCTGAATCAGGTAGACTTGACTTAGTGCCCTAGCTCTCTCATCACTGAATAGCCCTCTATTCTCTCTCTTTCCCTATATCCTCCTTCCCAATTCCACTTCCAACTTTATTGCCTCTTTCCCCTCCCCCCTTATCAAAACCTACTCTGGAAAAGACCAAGGGAATCCACTTATACAAATGTGTATAAACTGATAACAGCTTACAGAATATAAATGGGCCAACTAGACAGACCAGGTGGTATAAACAATGGTTACCCTCATCCCCAAGACTTTTGCATTTTAATTGACAGGCAGTAAATAGTACCCAAGTGCCTTGGTTTGAATTCTTCTTTGACAGCTACCAGCTGTGTGATCTTGGGCAAATTAGTTAATGTCTCTAAGACTCAGTTTCCCTATTTTGAAATGGGGAATTAATAATAGTATCTGCCCCCTAGCATTGTCAGAATTAAGTAAAAATTTAAATATCTAAAATAGTGCCTGAAAAATAATGAGCACTTAAACAGTGACTACTGCAATCATTTTTTATCCAGAATCTTATTTTAAGGCAGTTTCTCATATTATCATTCATGGAACTTCTAAATCAGAAGTGCCTGGAATCCCCATTGATCAATCTTAGCATCCCTAGTAATGGAATGATAGGACGTTATGTGCCTTATTATATGGTACAATATATACTACAATAAGAAGTAGATAACTCCAATTATTAAACAATTATTGCCAAATTTTAAAGAAGTTGAAACTGAATCTAATCAAGCCTCTATATCTACCTCCAATTAATAGGTAACACAGGGGTTAAAACAAACTATATAATGCCGAGAATGGACTCAGCCAAATCAAGAATGTAAAACATTCTTCCACGCTTGACCTTCAGCAGTTTTAGCATTACCTGTTAGACATGTTAGACATGTAGACTCTCAGGCCTATGTCAGATCTACTGAGTCAGCATCTGGATTTAAGCAAGATCCCTAGGCAATTCATATGCATGTAACAGTGGAGAAGGTCTGTTCCCTTGGCACATGAATATCTTTAAAAAATGGGCACTTGTATAAAGAGATTTATGACATAGAGCATCCAACTATAAAGTATGACCCTAGTTTGGAAAGATTTAAATAAATCAACCACGGAAGGACACTTTTGAGATAATCAAGAAAATTTGAAAATGGACTGAGTATTAATTGACATTATACAATTATTAATTTTGTTGGGTGTACCATGCCATAGTGCTATGTAGAAACAAAAATATTGGATATGCATACTTAAATATTTACTCATAAAACAAACTGATGTCTGGATTCGCTTGCCAGAGAGTAAGGAGTTTGGGGAACTGAGTAAAAGAGGTGAAGGAACTGAAAAGCACAAATTCATAGTTACAAAATAGTCATGGGGATGTATGTAAAGCATAGTCAATAATATTATAATAACTACATATGGTGCCAGTTGGGTATTGGAAATATCAAGGGGAGTACTATGTAAAACATAATATGATTGTCTAACCACTAAGCTGTACATCTGAAACCAATACAAAACAAAATTGAAATATATAGGGAAAAACATTTAATGGGGACATAGATGAAATGAAAAATATTTATAGTTGATGGAACTGGGTAATGGATACATGGAGGTTCATTACTCAGTTTTATTTTACTTTTGTGGTTACTTGAAAATTTCTATAATAAAAAAATTTAATAGATAAACAACATCCATTAAAAAATAATCACCTAGGATGTCTGTTTAAAATTCAGATTTTTGGACCATCGATGAAACAAAAAAGCAACCAACCAAATGCAAGAAGATATTTGCAAAAAACAGCTCCAACAAAGGGTTAATATCCAAAATACATAAAGAACTCATACAACTCAACAACAAAAAAACAAACAATCCAATTAAAAAATGGGCAAATGACTTGAACAGACACTTCTCCCAAGAAGACATACAAATGGCCAATAGATATTTGAAAATTTGCTCAACTTCACTATCTATTAGAAAAATGCAAATCAAAACTGCAATGATATATCACCTCACATCGATTAGAATGACTGCTATCAATAAGACAACTAATAACAGGTGTTGGAGAGGTTGTGGAGAAAAAAGAACTTTCATTCACTGGTGGGAATGCAAACTAGTACAGCCACTATGGAAAACAGTACAGAGGTTCTTCAAAAAAAATGAAGACTGGAGTTACCATACAACCCAGTAACCCCTCTTCTGGGTATCTACCCAAAATATCTCAAAACATTTATTTATAAAGACATATGTACCCCTATTTTCACTACAGAATTATTCACAATGGCCAAAACATGGAGACAATTGAAGTGTCCTTTGCTGCAGGATTGGATAAATGCTATTAACATCTAGACTGACAGAGGAGGATGTGGTACACATACACAAGGAATACTACCCAGCCATAGGAAAAGATGAAATACTACCATGTGTGACAACATGGATGGATCTTAAGAATCGTGCTAAGCAAAATAAGTCCGAAGAAAACAGTAAAGAACCATATTATTTCATTCATATATGTGATATAAAACTTAAAGCAACAAATGAGACAAAACAAACAAAAGTTCAAAGACACAGACAGCAGTAGGGTAGTTACCAGAAGAAAAGGTGGGTGTGACAGAGGCAGTAAAGGGTTAACAGGGTCAAATATATGGTGACAGAAGGACACTTGACTTTGGGTGGTGAGCACACAATGCAATATACAGATGGTGCATTATAGAATTATACACTTGAAACCTGTGTAATTTTATTAACTCGTGTCTCCCCAATAAATTTAATTTAAATTTTTTAAAGAAATACAATTAGCCAATTAAAAATCAGATTTATGGGCTTTCCCATCCATAATTATTGAATCCAAATCTCAAGTGTGAGCCCGGGCATGTGAAATCCTAAGATGCTAGGATTCTACATGAGGGCAATATGTGCAATGACAACGCATGGGCAATTTCCTACCCTGTTTAGGAATAAAACAGTGCAGTCTATGAACCTTGGCTTTCTAGGCCCACAAAACCATCATTAATTTACATTAATTACTGGGGAGTCCAGGCAAGATGGAGGTATAGGCAGAACTGCTTCGCTTCCTGGCATAACCAAAAGAAGGATAACAACTAATTTAAAAACAAAACACAACCAGAACGGCCAGAAAATCAAACTGCATGGAAGTCCAACAACCAAGATGTTAAGGAAACACTCATCCATACTGGCAGGAGGGGTGGAGACGGGGGCAGAGAGGACACCTGGCAAGGCTGGGCGACAGAGCCAAGAGGGGCGGGAGGGTGGGCAGCAGCCTAGGTGATCTCACATTCGTGTGTGGGTAAGCCAGGAGAAACAACAAAACAACAAGGGAGTGAGACAGACCACTGAAACTTTCAGCGCAGGGAAACTAAAGACTCAAAACCTCTGGATGTAGAAACCTGTGGGGGTTGTGACGGCAGGAGAAACTCCCAGTCTCACAGGAGAGTTCATTCCAGAGGCTCACGGGGTTGACAAGATACACACCCACCTGAGAATCAGTCCTGAGACCTGGGCCCTGAAACGGCCCAATCTGCTTATAGGAATGGAGCA
>PVKM010039035.1:0-13908 GCA_004027735.1 Carollia perspicillata | reverse complement strand
CGATACCTCAAGGAGATAGAGTGTGGAATACCCTCAGCTGGGATCCAGGTTTTCCCCAAGTCAGGAAGGACAACAGCCAGAGCAAATTGTTTGTTCACCCAGAGTTCTCTGCACTTTCCTTATGGCCCAGGAAGGTACACATTGGATGACAACTGTAGAGAAATAAGCAAGCCCTGGCTGGTTGGCTCAATGGGTGGAGTGCTGGCCTGCAACCTGAAAGGTTACCGGTTTGATTCCAGATCAGGCCACATGCCTGGACCACCAGCTGGGGGCAAGAGGCAGCTGATACATGTCTCTCTCTTTCTCCTCTCCTTCCCCTCTCTCTAAAGAATACATAAAATCTTTTCTCCTTCCCTTCCCCTCTCTCTAAAGAATAAATAAAATCTTAAGAAAGAAACAGGCCAAAAATGGAGCCCTGTTTACAAGGACCTGGGGAAAAGCTCTTTCTAATCCTCATAAATTTACCGGGGCATTGAGAGAATGAGAGTTGATAATGAGCAGTGAGGAGGAAAACTGTGGGATGATGGTAATCCTGCAATAAATAGTCCTTCACATACTATACTGTGGCTATTTATCGTAGTGCCAGGTGACCTCTGATTGCCAACAACGTCAACTAGACAAATTCTGAAGAGTGTGCTAGCTTTGCGGGTAAATGCTGCCAGTCTTTCCTCTTGACCCAGGAGGCTTCATATGACCCAGTTCAGTGGCACAGGGGTCTGCACTCCGCAGGGCACATGTATTCTCAATGGTCAAGTGGTCCCGGATGGCAGAGTCCGAGGTGTCCCCTGGGGAACAGCTACTCTGTCTGAGAGGAAACATGTGAAGGAAGCCACACAGAATAGTAGGACTTAGCCAGAGAGAGAAGAGGAAGGTGAAGAGAGTAGAGCAGCATTTTCTAAGAAAGGAGAGTTCCAGGCAAAGCAGAAACATTAGACTAATACAATTTAATGGAAGCAAAAACAGTGGACTAGGAATTAACTTAGATCTGTGCTCCGACTCTGGAGGTGGACATGGGCAGTATAGGAGACCAGACAGGAGGCCACTGATGCAGATCAGGTAAGAGTGGTAGTGCCTCGGACCAAAGCAGTGGAGTGAGACAGAGAGCAAGGGCTGGGCCAGGGAATCTTCGGATATAGAACTACGTCCTGGTGCCCAAACATGGAATGTGAGAGATAGCAATCAACACAGCAGCAAGGTTTTTGGCCTAAGCAATGGATAAAATTGTCATACACAAGATGGGAAGACAGGAGTTCATTTTTGGGTATGCTGATTTTGACTTGACCAACAGACATCCAGGGGAGATACAAATCTCCACTCATAAATCACTCGATATCTCTGGGTCTGTTTCCTCAACTGTCAAACTAGGGGAAGAACTGCCTTCCCGGTCCCACAGGGTTGTCATCCTACGGAGACATGGAAAATGAGTGCGAGCCAGAAAATGTACGTGCAAGCACTTCATAACCTGCAATATGTCGTGGATGTGGAAGGCTCCCGTTCACCCCTTCAACTTCATTCATTCAACAAATATTTTTCGGGAGTGGGCTGTGTGCCAGGCACAGGGGGGAATGCTGGGGCTATGGCTGTGAATCAAACACAGGGCTTCTTACCCTCACAGAACTTACATTTTAGGGGTGAGGGTAAACGTACAAGCTAATTAAGTAGAGAAATATATATACGTAAATATAGAGATATAACTTACATATATATCCATAGTATTTATTTAATCTTACCATTTTGTGCCTGTGTGCATGTGTGTGTGTGACGGTTTGTTGGGAAAGGCCTCCCTGAGCAGATGGTGTTTACGGGTGAAGCCCTGACTTTGGCAAGAAGCCAGCCAGGTAACCAGACAGCTGGAAAATAAGAACAAATGCAAAGTCCCAGGGGTCAGAAAGTCCCAAGTTCAAACATAGGAAGCCAGTGTATGTGGAGTGCAGCTGGTATCAGGGAGTGTAAAAGGCTGAATGAACTCTTCGCCAGCAAAGGGAACAGGGCGTTTAAGGCCGCCACTCCTTGTTAAATAGAGGCGCCCGTTTGCTAACGTCTAACACCCAGAGAATACCACATCTGAAATCCTGCCACACTTAGACTTCCTGCATCACACAATTTTCTAGTTGGAGGGAATTTATTAGGCCCCATAGCTTTCTTTCCATTCTAATTCCGTGATTTTGACTGAAGCAGAAAAAATAGAAAAAGGCATGACCCACGCCCAGGCCTGTGCTCCCAACATGAGCAATCAATGATTTCTGGCGTTCTGACGGCATCCTGCCCAGTGCAGCGAATGCTCCTGGGAGCACTCCAGGTAGCCTTCACTTCGCAGCTCACTTTCTGGCCAGCCGTGTTCTGGCTGGGACCAGATGCAGTTCCAAGTCAGGCGTGAGGACACACAGTCTCTCAGATCCAACGGACTATACATTACTGCTCCTTTGGGCAACGGACTACGGCATCACAGTTTTACGTCAACTAAGACTCTTATTTATAGAGAACTTTCCAGTTCACAAAAGGATTTCATACCCATTTTCATTTAAACTGCACGGAACCCTGAAGAGGTCATGGTTACTGTTGCATTCCGGCAAAGGGCCTGGAGGCTTAGGGAAGAAGGGTTCCTCTAAGGAAACACGGCTAGTTTACCGGCAGACACACAAGCATGCCCAGTGCTCCACGCAGGGCTCCCAGCCGCCCACCTAGTGACTCACCACCAGATGGGGTGAGGCCCTCTACTTCCCAGGTGATGAGAGCCTTCACCCCCAGGGCAAGCCTACACCCTGCTTGCTGAAATTACTTACTTTGCATTTTCTTTCTCTCCCCTAAGGGTAATTTTTAATATTCATGCTCTGGAAGTGACAGCTCATTTTTTTTGTACAGGTACAAACCAGCATGAATAACTGTTTGTTCAGGTTCTGGCACCCTGAACACAGACGGGCCTGTAGTTTACCTTCCAACAAGAGATGGTGTCAAAAGCTGTGGAGAGACAGTCTCCTGAGGGGTCCGAAGGGAGCCTTGGAACTAAGCTCCCACTCCTCCCACTTTGGGTCTGCAAAGCCTCAGCTTGGACTCAAAAGAAGTAAGATGATGACTCTTAAGGAAAAAGGAAAACATTTCCTATACTTGGCTTCTATCGTAAGTTTTTAAATTTTGTCTTCTTAGATACCTGTGCTTGTTGGAGGTATAAGGATACACTGCCTTTATTAAAAAGACAAAAAAATATTGAGACAGCATAAAAGTGAAAACATCATTTGACTGTAGTGGCTCCGTTCATTGGACCTTTGGGAAGTTTCTCCTTCTGTAAAGTCACCAATTTGGAGGGACAATGTCCTCCAAAGTCCCTTCAGCTCTGAAGATGGACAGTGGGGAGAGGAGGTATTTCCTGGCCATGTGAGTTGGTCTTACAAGTGTTGTGGGCAACAGAGGCTTTTTAAGACTGAAGTTTTTGGAAGTTTAAATTCATGCTTAGACCTGACTATATTTTTGAATCACTTTATTCATGAAAAGTAAAGCCAGAAAGTCAAAACAAGTGCAACCTCCATGGCCTTCATCAGACAGAAGGACAACTAGTCATCAAAGAGGCTAAAATGTAGCCTGGACATGATGACAGCCCAGGACGATCCAGCCACCGGGCTGTGGGACAACCTGGAGGAGCCCCATCTTCAGGCTGGGCGGAACCCACAAGGAGTCTGCACCGAGTCTTTCAAGGAGGCAGAAGCTGCACTTGCACATTTATTCACCTTCTCTCTGAAGAAAGAAGTTCCAGTCAGCAGGTAAAGGGGCTTATCTGAATCTCACAGTACTTAGGTTCCTCAAGCTTAGCTTATGGTTTCAGACCTAAGGCAACTGATTGACAGCAGCTCATGAATATTCAAAAGAGATACAAGGACATATGTAAATTTCATCTAATTAGTGACAGATGATGGCTTATTTTTTGAGAAATTGGTTTGAAGTAACACAGACCTTGTGACAGTCATTCCACTGGTGTTTCTGATAGGATATTCCTTGTGTAAGAGGAGGGCTATCTTCAAAATCGTCAGGTAGTTAAGTATCATGTTTATCAGATAGCTGCTGCCTGAGCTCAGCAGTTAAGAAATGGCTAGCAAATATTACTTAACTATGAAGCTTCTATTCCTGTGACTGAAGTAATAATTCAATGTAGCAGCCTTACTTGACTTCTGATACTGGCAAAACATTATATTTAGGTACCATAATGGTAGAAATACAGCAAATTTTGGATAAAGATCAGTCTGACTTCCCAAAGGGCACCTTTCCATTCCATTCTAAACACCCCGTGCATTCTAGTTCATCTCGATATTCTCAGAAGGCTCCCAGACCAATACGGACGGGTTCAGGAAAGCGCTTCCTTGTCTGAATTCATAGCAATTACCGTCTGTGTCACTTGCTTGGGATTAATTATGTACAAGCAGTCCCCAAATTAGGCTTGTAATTAAAAGTTTACTTGTGCTTTCATTGTTTAGAACTTAGAATAAATGGTGACTGAATTTCCAGCTGGTCCACAGAAGCCTCTATAGCCTACAATGTATGATTAGAGTTATCATTGTTCCTCCCTGTTTTTAAGAAAAACGTGGCTGACTTGAAGATGTTGGGAACAGAACTCCTCCAGAAGAGGCTCCATACTCTGGGAGAGCCATTCTTTCCCCTTAGTGACTTGGCATGGCCTCTTCCCTTTTCCACGTGTCACTAGGAAACACTGTCACTGTCAAAGTCACAAGAGAATCCCTGAGCATCACCCATGAATGAAATCCTATTCTTGTGATTAGTCCTGAAAAAGTTATTTAACGGGCATTCAGAGTTCAGAAATATCCCTTCTTAACTGTGGCATTGCTTACATTTATATTACAATGTTAATATCTTATGACAATCTTCAGTTTGTCTTCTTTGTGTGTAGGGACCACATAAGATGTCCCTTTGTGCCCTGCAAAACATCCAGCGCACAGCTAAGCACATAAGAGAAGCTCAAAAAACATTTATTGATCCATAACTAGAGCTACATGGAAAGCAATTTAGAGAAGAGCTGAATCATCCAGGCACTATTCGGCATCAAGACAGATAACTTCATAATCTCAGCTGCACCTGGTTAGGCATCTTCATGCTCAGTCACATGGCTCGGGTGCCCCTTTAAAAGGATGCCCTAATCCTGGCTTGTCTCTTTGCTCCTGGATCCAAGATGTACAATATTGACTACTCTCCTGAAGTGTATTTAAACATGGCTTTGATATTAAACATTCTAATTTGGATCCTGAAGCCTAGCTGATTCCATTGTCTGTTCATTCTTAGTATTACTGTTTCCTATAACCTGCTCCCCTGCTTTAGGTCCCAACTGCTAGCAAGTACTAGACTGGGATTTGAACCCAAGCAATCTGGCTTTGGAATCCACGTTCACAAACACTGCTTGTTACTGCCTCTCAATAAACAGTTGCCAGCAGATTGAGTGAAATGAAAGTAATAATAGCAAGTTAGGGCAACAATGTGGTTGCTTTACCCAGAGGTAAGAACGGAATTGTGAAAATGCCTCGATCTGTGTTTTATGAGTGTCTCCATTTACATTCCTTAAGGCTGGGTCTTCTTTTGTTTTTCCACTGCATTAAGTAGAAAAAGTCCAAATTTCCTTCAGAGCAGTGCTTCTCAACCAGGGACATTTTAAGCCCCAGGGGACATTTGACAATATCTGGAGACATTTTTGACAGTCATGACTGGGGCAAAGTTGGTTGGGGGATTAGTTTGCTACTGGCATCTAGTAGGGTCGAGACTGAAGATGCTGGTAAACATCCCATAATGCACAAGAGAACCCCCACTCCCAAATTATCAGGCCCAAAATATCAATAGTGAACAAACTGAAGAAATTCTTGCTTTAGAAAGATACCAGGTCTAATTACTCAGAATATCTCTGATGTGGTTCACTTCTGACAATACACGCAGGAAAAAGTGAAAAAATCAATCATTCTACTTGAATCATTCAGACTCACCTCTCTAGCAGGATAAAGCACTGTTTAGAAAATCTTCAAAGATCTGTCAGTTGCTGTGAACATGTTTAAATGACATAAATCTGAATGTAGACTCTCACTCAACCAACTGCTAAATGAAGGATGCATCCCACCTCTCAAAGCTACCAACACAGCAACTTTAATCCTCATAAAATGAGAAAATGATTAAGAACAGACATAAGCTACCAGTTAGCATGCAGGCTTCCTCTTGTACACAGAATTTTTCTTTTCCCTTCTTTCTAATTGGCTCAAGACAAGAGATTCTGGTTATTTAAATCGGTGGTATTTGAGAAATCATAGTGAGACCTCATGGGGCTTCTCTTTCTCCAGATAAGCATGACCAGACAGGGCAAGAACTTGCTCCCGTGTGGACTCTTGACTAGTTGTTGAATTTTGCTACTGAAGGTGAAGAATAGTAAAAAAAAAAAATGATCTCAGTTCAAGTGTACCATGTTTTGAAAAATAAATATTACACTAGGAGAAATCCGTTATACATTTGGAAGGAGAGTTATTAATCACTTTGAAATAAGCACCCTTGAATTTTCAGTTATTTCAAAAGATATTGCACATTATATGATCTAAGCTATAACTAGAAAATAACAAAACATAAATATCTTAGAATTTTACAGTTCGTAAGGGCTGTTTTATGTGCCAGGAACAGAAATAATGATGCTACTTAATGACATAATTTTATAACTGAGGAAAGATGGGGCATCGTGTACTAAGTCATCTGTCACACACCTTCTCTGTTGTCATTCCCTAAGAGTCACAGGCACCCACACTCTTCTCAGAGTCCCAGCTGTAAGAAAGTATTCTGAGTAAAGCTGCGCCATCCCTCAAGGTCATTTTTCCTTTCCAGATGCTCAGACACGAGAATGGCTACCCTGGAGTCAAAGCAGTCATACTCTACTCCTCTACCCCCGAGCCCAGGGCCGTCCTGGGAGGAGAGCCCTGCCAACATATCTGTTCTCCTAGATACACCCTTTTTTGAAGATCTTCCATGTATAATTTTTCATTACTCAATACTTCGTGGCAGCATCTTTACAAGGAAAGAGATGCCAAAACTCATTAAATCAAGGCACATGACTAAATATAAGAATCAAGATGAAATTGCTTTGAACTCATTTTCAGGTTAATAGAGCTCTTATGAAATCACGTGCTCTCAAAAAACAAAACAAAACAAAACAAAAAAAAACCAGCTACCTTTGGAAGTTTCCTAAGTACAGATGGAAAAGAAAGGACTTGTGTCTGTGATTTCAAACGTCCTGCAGTTGTCTGGGCTATTTCACAGAAGCGCTCTTCTGAACAGCAGCTGAACCCGCCATGCCCAAAAGAAAGCATTGCGACAGATCTCTCAGTCCCCCTCCTGTGTTTTTGCAGCTTCGTATCTTAGATGGAGAATTTCACTTCAGAGTTTTATATAAAAAGTACTCTCAGATTCATTTGCTTTCAAACATCATGAAGCTGCAAAAGAAACTGCCTTGGCACTTCACAGGACTCTCCACTCATGCAGTTCAACATTTAGGGGTTGAAGACTCTTTAAAAATACTTACGCAGATTAAACATATCTAAAATAACGTGATATAGGTGGAACAATGAACTATAATTTTGTGCTTCAGTAATTTTTATGTGCTTGTTTTTTAAAGTTTTTTTATTGACATACTACTCACATTCATTTTTTGAAAATAAAATCTACTAAGAGCATTCTCTACATTTTTTCCTTATGTCTGTATAATTGTGCTAATTTATTAGCTGGGACAGTTATATTTTAAATGGCAGTGTATATTTTTAGCAACATAATTATGCAAATTCTACCATGTTTATGATTATAAATATGTAAATATCCTTTAGGAGCAGTCACTCAGCATCTACTCCTGACACGATTTTTGGAAAATTCATGTTGATATGCTCAGAATTTACCCGTGAATTCACTTTTCTTCTCAACGTGGGGCTCATAGTTCTTATTCACCAGGCAGAATATTGCACACTGGTACAACGTGTGGACTCTTTAATGGACCTGGACATTCTATGTCACTTGGTGGCTTTGTGATCTTGGGCAAGTCACTTAACCTCTCTGAGCTCAGTGTGTGCATTTGTGAAATTGGGTTGATGGTAGCACATACCTCACTGGGTCACGCTGATTATATCCCACGATGTGTAGAAACAACTTCACACAGTGTTTGGCCCAATAAAAGGTTCTCAATAATAATCCTTCTTCTTAAACTAATATACTTACAAACATAGTGCCTAGCAGTACTACCCTTTGGTCCAGTCAATAAGTCTCTAAAAGAGTTCAGACCTGTAGTGGAAGAGGAGGTATGACCAGCTGGGTAACTATGGGGTGATAGGTGGCAGTGCTGGTAGCAAAGTTTCCAGCCTCAAGTTCTTTCCACCAGAGAATCATTCTCTGTGCACTTTATCCATGTGCCTGGGTTGAGTCGGTGAGGTTGTTTAGGCGTTTCAGTAATGGGAACTCTCCATGCCGAGTAGGATATATGTGTGTGTGCGCATGTGTAGGCCTAAGGAGAAAGGAATCTGACCCTCTGGAGATAAGCCGATTAACAAGTGAGAAATCACCTAGGTGAGATGTGTGAGATAAAATTCTTCCTCTGCTATTTCACATTTCAGGGAATGAAAAAAATTGCAAACACGTAAAATTATATTCATAATTATAATCTTATGTCAGAATATGGTAGTGATAATGACAGTGTATTTTAGGTAAACATTAATCTTTTCAGTCAATTTTTCTAATACTTGTTATTCTAGAGATAAGATAATTTAGAGTTTCTAAAAAGGGTTTCTAACAGAAATCCACAGAATTTTTCTGAGCTTTGGTGAAACAGAAACCTAAAGAGGAAGCAGAGGCCCTGAAAGAATACTGATGCTACTTAAGGCTGAAGCTCTTCAAGACTGCAACCCAATACAAAGAAGACTCCACGCATCAGCAGAGGGCTCCTTATTTTGTTTCCTCCCATCACCAAATCCTATAAAAAACTGGGTTCAGTGATGCTCATTAAGTTATATACCTGTGGTAACTGCATGCGTGACACTGAGCTAGGTGCTGGGGAAGAAGTCAGACACCACCACTGACCAGAAATATCCCTTTCTTGGATTCTTAATATTTCACTTCCTAAAGCCTCTGGAAAAGAGGGAATAAATAGTTTTCCAATACTTAATTTTTCTTAGTCCTACATAATCAAGCCAGTCACGATTGCTTTTGTTTCCCCAGTTGTGCGAGAGGATTAAAATTGTTAGTGCGTTAACGATGCCCAAACTTCCACGTTCATTCTCTTTCCGTCCTGCAGGAATCTGTCTGCCGTGACTGAACAGATAAGGAAAGGCAGCCTTCCCATGATAAAATGCTGCTAATTAGGACAGGGCTTTCTGATTTGAGTGTGAAAAAGTAAGACAGACAATTCATATTCCATTCACAATTTTGGCATTCTTTTTATAAGGTTATATAATAGCAGTAAGTGATATTGCCACTTTTAGTGAAGAGCAAGTAAGACCGGTTCTTATAAGGTACTAAATAATTAAATATCTAGATCTTATTTTTCATATTTCTGAATTTATATATGACCACCGGTAAAAGGCTTAATCTTTTTTGGACTCAATTTCTTTGACTAGATTTTTTTTGTGATTATAATTATCATGTTGATTTTCTTTAACCAGTTCAGGCAAATGAAATTCCCTCTATCAAAATTAGCTTTTCTATTGCTATCTGAACTTCAAAGACTTTTTAAGATGTAGTAGGAAGGTTCTGGACTGGCAAATTATAACAATATATATATTAAAAAAGAAATAAAGCCCTGCCTGGTGTGGCTCAGTGGACTGAGTGCCAGCCTATGAACCAAAGTGTTGCGGGTTTGATTCCCAACCAGGGCACATTCCTGGGTTGTGGGCCAGGTCCCCAGTACAGGGCATGTGAGAGGAAACCACACATTGATATTTCTCTCCCTTTCTCCCTCCTTCCCCTCCTCTCTACAAATAAATAAAGAAATCTTAAAAAAAAAAAAAAGGAATTAAAATGCCCAGAGTGCGTCATTCACTACATAATTTTGCTGATCTCAGTATTTACTCTGGAATGAGTATTAAATCTAAACCATCCTATTTTTATGCAAATTTATGTTTTTATCACTCTAGATGACCATCAGTAACACGTTCTTTCCATTTCCCAAAACCTGATGAGAAAACAGAATTTTACCACACAAGGAAAAACACAAATCGGCCTTTCAAACAGTTATACCTTGAACCACTCACTCCTTGGCTTCTGTGGCAGATCAATTATTATAAGCTCTTGATTTATTTTTCTGAATGCTTTCTGCTAGTCACAATTTTCTTCTAAATTATTCAGGTATAGGTAGTGGTGACGCTGTTTGACCCACGCTCAGGAGGCTCACACTGACCACTCTGGGTATGTCTGCCCTTACAGCCAAGGGCTGCCCCTGTGCCCTTGGCAGCATCCACAAGGCACATTGCACAAGGCTGAGGCCCAGCTGATATCTGTTCTCTTGGTCTGACCTTTGAAGAGCAGTGCTCGGCAACACCCAGGCACATACTACCCTCGGCCACCCTCACCACCTTACCTGGTCTCTCTGTCTTTGGGTATCGTAGCGGTGCTATAAGCAAACATTTGCTTCTCCACTAGAGGAGGGCCAAGGTCCACAATGCCGGATAGTCCCGGAGTCCGTGGCTTTTCAATATACACCAAGGTGCCTGCCTCCTTTTTGTAGGCCTGGCGGCTGGGCGAGACCCGGTCTGGCTGCATGGTGTGAGGGGGTCCGTGGGCGTTATGATGAGCATGCATGTCCATTCTCATGTCACTGACCCGGTGAGGAGAGGCAGGGGGCGTTTTGGAGCCCAGCGTAGGCAAGTGGCTATCTGGATACTTCCTTGATTTCTGTCTGTACAATGACTGCTCCATATGCATTTCCGCTTGCAAAGGGTTGCAGTAAGCACTCGCTGACCGGATTGCTGTGCGGTGATATGCGATGATGTGATCAGGGACATCCAGTGGGTGCCCGCCATGCGAAGAGGCTATGCTCATCCTTCCCTCGTGATACAAGTAAGGATCAGCATAGAAACCCTCATTTCGGTACATCGCAATGTTCTTGCCACTCATGTCTTCATCTGGCTTTACATCTCTTCTTTCCAAAATGGCGCTTGGGCTGGGTGAGATGGATCTGGACACTGGCAGACTGGAGAGTCTGTCCCTGGGGATGGTGGCATTGCCAGGAACAAGCATGGGGCGGGTGCCCCCGTAAGGAATTCTGGATGGGGAAGGCGGCATAGAATGGGGGACGGGAGTGGAAGGCGGAGAATTCGGAATGGCATGGGGTAGATGAGCTGTGGATCCAGGTCGCGAGGAACCAGGGCCATCTCCTCTTGCATAAACAATTTCTCTCTGCATCTGAAAATAAGAAATTAGAAAATCTCCTTTGATATTCATGTTTTTAGAGAAGACTCCATGTGACAGTGTGGCTTCCCTGACGCAGTAGGCTGAATAATGGCCTTTTTAAAATGTCCATACCCTAATCCCTGAATCCTGTAACTATGTTCCCTTACACAGCATAGGGACTTTGCAGATGGCCCCCTTTTAAAATGTTCAGGTGGGGAGATTATCTTCATAGGCTTATTGCAATTATAAGGGTGCTTATATCTGACAGGGAAGCAGAGGGACATGTGATGACAGATACAGGGTCAGAGAAGTACTAGAAGAGGCTCCACCACTGACTTTGAAGATGGAGGAGGGGCTGTGTGCCAAAGAATGCAGGCAGCATCTAGAAGCTGGAAAGGGCAGGGAGATGGATTCTCCCCTGGAGCCTCCGGAAGAAGTGTGGCACTGCCAACACGTTGATATTGGCCTGTGAAACCTATGCTGAACTTCTGATCTCCACAACTGTAAGACAATGCATTTGCAGTGTTTTCAGCTGCTACATTTGTGGTGATTTGTTACCCCAGCCACAGGAACCAAATGCACCTGATACAGAGCTCAACGTTGTGGGAAAAAATAGTGCAGTGGTTTAAATTTTGAGGTCATAGCTTCCTAGAGACACTTAATAAATATGTATCAAAAGTGCTAAAATTATGTTTTCTAAAACTTGTTCTGGGCATATTTCTAGTATTGGCCCTGAAAAATAGTTAGTATCTTTCCCATCTTTCCAGGCTGGTACGATCTAGGGACATGACCAGAGAGGAAAAGGACACGCATGGGGAAGACCTGCTGGGAAGTTTCACTGATTCACCATCTCTTTACTTGAATTGGGCCTATGAGAAACCAGGCTCTGAGAGGTTGGGAGGAAAATCCAGGAGGTAAGGGTACAACAGGAGGCAAGGGAGTGAAGAGGGAAGGGAACCTCAGGAATGGAGGGGAGAAAGAATTAACAGTACATTCTGTGGGGCTGCCATGTGATGACAAGAAGCCTGCTCGGGTTGGCCATGGTAAGCCCAGTACTTCTTGCTCAGGCAGCAGTGATTTCTGGACTGTGTCACTACCATCAGTTTAGGAGTGGGGACTCCCACAGGACCTTTCATTAGCTCTCCTTTAGAAGAAACAATGACGGAAATCAATGGCTCAAGAATCATAATTACAGAGATCAGATTGGTGGTTGCCACAGGCAGGAGGTGAGGGGTGGATGAAGGTGGTCAAAAGATATAAACAGGTGGTGGAAAGATATAACCTTGCAGTTATAATAACAAATTAAATAAGTCACGGTGGTGTAATGTACAGCATGGTGACTGTAGTTAATAATACTGTATTGTATATTTGCAAGTTGCTAAGAGAGTGATTTTAAAAGTTCTCAGTACAAGAAAGAAAGGTTGTTGTAACTATATGAAGTAATGGATATCAGCTAGATGTTGTGGTGATCCTTCCTCAATATCCGCATAAGTAGAATCACTACGTCCATCTGAAACTAGTACAATGTCATATGTCAATTATATTTCAGTAAAAAAAGGAGTCCAGTTAATGAGGAAAGGAAAAACTGATTTGCAATTACACTGCTGTGTTTAGAAGGGGCAGAATAAAAAAAAAACACAAATTAATTCAGGATATGAACGTTTGATACTTTGTTTTGGTCAAAGCCCAGGAGGGTGATGATGCACAAGATTTTCCAAATGGATATAAGGGAAGGGACTACCAGCCTTGGTTCCTCCCGAGACCACCCATTTAGTTCATCTGTGCTGCCACAGGAGCCCACCTTCCCCTCCAGGCTCCTGGGAGACGTGGTAGACAAGGAGGGCAGACATGTTGGGATGGGTGAGGTAGGGGGATGATTAGCGCGGAGGTGGGCTCGAATGGATGAGAAGTAAGATGAGCACTAAGATGAGCAGCTGAGAGACCCACAGTGTGGGTGATGGGAAAGAGAAGAAAATGCAGAGGCAACCGAAGAAGGTTGGAAATGAAGCAGAGCTGAATGCCCTGAATACATGCCAATTTTTTATCTTATAAGTTCATTTGGTTGGTAAACAGTATTTACCAAGCACTTGCTGAGAACCAGGCATTATTCTATCATACAGCTCTAAAGAGCCCCCAGTTCTCACCCTTAAGAGGGCGCTCTTGTGTACCTCTCTTAGATGAGAATGCTGGGAAGAACAGTGGGACTCCCACGCTTCCTTGTTTTGTCTCTGGAAAAGATCCAGCAGTGCGGAAGCCCTGACCCAGGAGTTTTACAGATAATGGAGGAAGGATTTCAAAATAGGAATGAACAATAAAGAATGCAAGCAAGGTGCAAATATATACATAGCAACTACAAGGAACCCTTGCAGACTACCTTATCTAAGCACCATTGGATTGGGTCCTTAGCCCTATTGGTGTTGCGGGGGAGCTACTGTTTCTGAAAACCCCAAAGTACACAGGCTCCTCACTTGCGATTACAACTTTATTTCCACTCCCTCTACTTCCCAACACACACACACA
>PVKM010039034.1:0-13929 GCA_004027735.1 Carollia perspicillata | reverse complement strand
CTTCTCCCCAGTACTCACACAGTTAGGGCTACCAGATTTAGCAAATGAAAGTATAAGATGCTTAGCTGTATTTGAATTTCATATAAACAACAATGTTTAGTATAAGTAGCAAGCACAATAAAACTTTTTTGTCGTTCATAATGATATTTAAATATAATTGCATATCTATATAGTTTCCCAGGGCTGCCATAACAAAATACCGCAGGCTGAGTGGCTTAAACAATAGAAATGTCTTTTCTGACACTTTTGGAGGCTAGAGTTGCAAGACGAAGGTGTTGACAGGTTTGGTTTTCCCCAAGGCTTCTCTCCTTGGCTTGCAGATGGTCACTCTGTGTGTTCTCCTATGGCCTTTACCAGGGTGCATGTACATTCCTGGTGTCTCTCCCTCCTCTTAAAAAACATTTTCTTTATTTTTTAGTTCTAGTTGATGTACAATATTATATGAGTTGCAGGTATAAGACCTAGCGATTAGACTTCTCTGTGACTTACTAAGAGATCCTGATCAATGTAGTACCCAACCGATGCCATGCCTGGTTACTGCAGTGTTATTGACCTTATTCTCTGTGCTCTGCTTTATAGACCCAAGACTGGTTTGTAACTGCCAATTTGTATTAACACTTCTTAATCCATTTCAATGCTTTCACCCATTCCCCGTAACCCTTCCCTTACCTGGCAATCATCAAAATGTTCTCTGTATCTATGAATCTGTTTCTGTTCTGCTTGTTTGTTTGTTTTCTTAGATTCCACTTATAAGTGAAACCATAAGGTATTTTTCTTTCCTGGTCTAACTTATTTCACTCAGCACATTACCCTCAAGTCCATCCATATTTTTCCAGAGGACAAGATTTCGTTATTTTATTATGACTGTAATATTCCATTATATGTATGTACCACTTCTTTTTTATTCACTCATCTATTAATGGGCATTTAGGTTACTTCCATATCTTGGCTATTATAAATAATGCCACAGTGAACATAGAGATGCATATGTCTGTTCGATTTAATGTATTGGGTTTCATCGGATAAATACCCAGTAGTGGAGTTTCTGGGTCCTTCTTTGACTTTTATTGTAGTCTTTGTTTTAAAGCAGGGGTGTCCAGCCTTTTGGTGTCCTGGGTCACATTAGAAGAAGAGTTGCCTTGGACCACATCTTAAATACATGGCAACACATAATCACAAAAAAATATCATAGTGTTTTAAGTAAATTTACGCTTTTGTGATGGGCAATATTCATAGCCACCCTGAACTGAATGTGGCCCACAGGCCACAGGTTGGACACCCCTGTTTTAAAGTCTGTTTTGTTTGGTTTATGTATTGCTACCCCAGATTTTTTGTTTGTTTTCATTTTCATGAAATATTCTTCTTCATTTTTTTACTTTCAATTTGTGTGTCTTTCTATCTGAAGTGAGTCTCTTGTAGACAGCATACATAAAGGTCTTGTCTTGTTATCCATTCAGCCACCCTATGTTTTTTGTTGGATCATTTAATCCATTTGTATTTAAAGTAATTAGTGATTATTTTGTTGATTAGGTTCCACTTATAGGTGAGATCATATGGTATTTGTCTTTCACCACCTGGCTTACTTCACTCAGCATAATGCTCTCCAGTTGCATCCGTGCTGTCGTGAAAGGTAGGAGCTCGTTTCTTTCTGCCATAGTATTCCATCATGTAAATGTACCACAGTTTTTTTTTTAACACATTTTTTATTGTTGTTTAAGTATAGTTTTCTGCCTTTTCCCCCACCCCTCCCCACCACGCTGGCTCTCCCCTGTTTCCATGCCCCCTTGGTTTTGTCCCTGTGTCCTTTATAATTGTTCCTGTAAACCCTTCACCCTTTCCCCCATTATCCCCTCCCCTCTCCCCTCTGGTCACTGTCAGCTTGTTCTCAATGTCAATATCTTTGGCTATACTGTGCTTGCTTGTGTGTTCTTGTTAATTAGGTTTCTGTTAATGGTGAGATCATATGTACCACAGTTTTTGATCCACTCATTTACTGATGGGCACCTAGGCTGCTTTTAGCACTTGGCTTTTGCAAATTGTGCTGCAATGAAAATTGGGGTGCATGGGTTCTTTTGAATTAGCGTTTCAGGATTCTTAGGATATAATCCCAGCAGTGGAATTGCTGGGTCACAAGGCAGTTCCATTTTCAGTTTTTTTGAGGAAATCCCATACTGTTTTCCACAGTGGCTGCACCAGTCTGCATTCCCACCAAACAAACAAACAAGCAAAAATAACCAGAGATATTGAAATAAAGAACAAATTGACAGTAACAAGAAGTGAAAGAGGGAAATAATGGGGAAAAGAAGGTAAGGGTTTGTCAGGAACATGTATAAAGGACCCCTGGACAAAGTGAAAGAGGGGTAGGATTGAGCATGGGTCGAGGGAAAGTGGTGGTAGGAAAAATGGAGACAACTGTATTTGAACAATGATAAAAAATGATTAAAAAATAAATAAAGTAATTAATGATAGGTATGTATTTATTTACATACTTACCCATTTTACTATTTGTATATTTATCTTGTTTTTCTTCTTCTTAAAGAATATGCTTTAACAGTTCTTATAAAACTGGTCTGGTGGTCATGAACGCCTTTAGATTTTTCTTGTCTTGGAAACTTTTGATCTGTCCTTCAATTTTAAATGATGGCTTTTCTGGGTAGAGTAATTTTTATTGTAGGTCCCTGCTTTTTATCACTTTTAATATTTTCTGCTAATCCCTTCTGACCTAAAATGTTTCTGTTAAGAAATCAGCTGCAAGTCTTACAGAAACTCCCTTGTAGGTAACTAACTATCTTTCTCTTGCTACTTTTAAGATTCTTTGTCTTTTACCTGTGGCATTTTAATTATGATGTATCATAGTGTGGGCCTCTTTGGGTTCATCTTGTTTCCTGAACTTGTCTATTTCCTTCACCAGGTTAGGGAAACTTTCTGTCATTATTTGTTTAAATAAATTTTTGATCCCTTACTTTCTTCTTCTGATACCTGCCATGACGTGGATGCTGGTGTGCTGGATGTTGTCCCAGAGGGCCCTTTAGCTAGCCCAGGTTTTTTTTTTTTTTTTAACTCTTTGTTTCTTTACACTGCTCTAATGGACTGTTTTCTGCTACCTTACCTTCCAAATTACTGAATTGATCCTCTTCTTCATGTAATCTACTGCTGATTTTCTCTAACGTATTCTTCATTTCAGTATTGTACTCTTCATTTCTGGCTCATCCTTTCTATGTTTCCTATCTTCATTTTTGTGTTTTCTGTCTCTTTGTTGAAGTTCTCACTGAGATCACTAAGCATGCTTATAACCACTGTTTTGAACTCTTTTTCTGGTGATTGCTTGTTTCTATCTTATTTAGTTCTTTTTCTAGAGTTTTGTTCTGTTCTTCATTTGGGACATGTTTCTTTGTTTCCAAATGTGGCTGCCTCTCTGTGTTTATTTGTATGTATTAGGTAGAGCTGCTACATCTTCTACTCTTGTCAGAGTGGCTTAATGTAGTAGATGTCCTGTAGGGTCCAGCTATGCAGCCTCCTGGGTAACCCAAGCCAGACAATCCAAGTGCATCCTCCTGTTGTATTTGAGCTTTGATTGGTTTTGATACATTAACAGGAGGGATTGATTCTATGCCAGTTGGGTGCTAGTGCCACCTGAGACTATAGTAAAGGAGCTGCTGTGCAGGAAAAACCACAGAGCAGGACTCACTTTAGCGGGGCTCTGGTGCCTACCAAGGCAACTTTTTGAGTGTGTTGCTAGTGGAGGTGGTTGCGTCATGCTCCAGCATGTTCTGAAGCTATACAGTTGGTACATTGGCTCTGGGGCCTTGCAAAAGATGCAGGCCAATGTCAGCCTCCAGTGGTCCCTGGCCCAGGCCAGTCAACATGAGCTACAAAGAAATCCGCAGATGGATGTTACTTGTGCTGAGCTTGGAGGTACCTGGGAGATGCCAAGCTGTGAACCAAGGACAGCTGCCTCTACTGCTGGGCTTATGGACAGTTAACAAGAGGTATGTGACACGCAAAGGCCAGATGCTCTTTGTTGGGGCTATGTAAACCTTTGAGAGATTTTAGGAAAATCCGCAACATGAGCCAAGACAGGCCATCTGTATGGAAAGCCCCTGGAAGCAGCTTGGGTGGGCCTGAATTCTAGGTGGGATGGGGTCTCAGGGCCTCACCAGCATAGGGTGAACATTGTTAGCCAGGCTGATGGAGATTCAGATGTGGTGCCTGCCTGCACCTACAGTGGGAGGACTCAGCAAAGGAACAATGGCCTCTACCAGCACTTCTATCTAGGGGAAAGCTGGCCCTCTGCCCCACCCCAAAACCAAACAATTCAGTTTATTCCTACGGCTGAGATATCCCTCCTGATGTTTAACCACACACAACTCGGCTCCTCCTACCTGTCTCAACATGGCTCTTGCTGTATATTCTTAGTTAGAGAATTCTATTCAGCTACATTTCAGGTGGTTCTCGATAATGGTTATTCCATAGTTTAGTTGAAGTTTTTATGTGGTCATAGGCAGATGCAAGTACCATGTTTACTTACTCTACCATCCTTAACAGAATCTCTTACTGTTCTTATAAGTACACCAGTTCTGCTGGCTGAGGGCCCTGCCCCTACAAGGTTAAGCCTCATTTAACCTTGATTACCTCTTTAAAGGTTCTGTCTCCAAATGTAGTCACATTGGTTGTTAGGGCTTCAACATATGAACTGAAGGGATATCACTATTCAGTCCATAACACTCCACCTTCTAGGCCCTCAAATTCATGTATTTCTCATATTCAAGATATATTTACCCCTGTATTAGTAGCACCAAAACTCTTAACTCATTTTGGCATCAACTCTAAGTTCAAAATCTCCTATAAGTATCATCTAATCAAGTAGTAAGAGTGAAGTTATTATATTTCACCATGAGGCAAAATTTCTTTCCAGCTGTGAACCAATGAAACCAAACAAGTCATGTGCTTCCAAAATACTATTCTCCATTTTACTTATTTACTTGGTTATTATTTGTCTTCTCCCACTTGAGTACCAGCTCCATGAGGACAAAGGTCTTTATATGAGTTGGTTCTCTACAATATCTGTGGACATAGAAAATACTTGTTGCATGATAAGCACTCAATAAATATTTAATGTTAACAGTCAACAAGTAGAAAGGGAGACCCCATTCTATGTAGGATGGTGCAGCTAACAGGTCTAATAAGAAGAGTAAAATTTTGGAAACTTGCCCTGACTGGTGTGGCTCAGTTGGTTGGGCATCGTTCAACAAAGCAAAAGATCACTGGTTCAATTCCCAAGGTCAAGGCACATGTCTGGGTTGGGAGTTCAGTCCCTATTCATGGTGAGTAAAAGAGGCAACCGATCAATATTTCTCTCCTTTTCCTTCTCTCTCTCTCTTAAAATAAACAAATAAATAAATAAACAAATAAATAAAATCTTAATAAAAAATAACTATAGAAGATTCCAGAGTAGCCTCTAGCCCCAGGTAACCCGCTGTGAAATATGAATGGTTCTGAAACATCGATGTTCCTGGGCTACTTGCTAATAATGCAGGTTCCTGAGCTGCACTGGATTCCATCAGACAAGGACCTATTTAACATGCAGCTCAGCTGGTCCTACACAAGGACAACTCCTTGAAAAGCGTAAGGCTACACCCAACCCCCAAACCAGTCTGGCCAATACAAGAGGATTATGGAATGGAAATGGGGGTTAAGGCAGGGTGCTTCTTGAATTAAAAAAATAAAAACAGCCTTTGGCTCCCTTTAGCTTTTTAATTGTTGCTTTTGCCCAGAGTTTCTTACAGAAACGTTTTATTCTATAAAACCATTCTCCTGGGCTTCTACCATAGCTTCCTTGCATCCTCGCCCTCACTTACTTTACTTTCCACCCCCAGGGCTGTGGGTGTGAAGTTGAAGAGCCACAGCTGTACCTGAAAGTGGGTGGGGCTGGCCTTCACTTGCTTTCACCTCTCAAGGCAAAGCTGGGGAGGCAGGGACTGTGAATGGAAAGGGAGAAAGTCGTTAGCATGCAGAACTGGCTGACATTTCCCAGACCCCCAACCTGTGGTCTGCGTCACTCCTCACCAGGAGGTCCACGAAACAGCACTCGTGCCAGCTGTGCTGCCTGGTTCTGCACTATCTTATCCCGCTGACGGTGAGAACTGCAGCCTTCCCTCTCCCCCGCGCAAACACGGCTTTGCTGATTTCTCTAGGTTGTGTGTCGTGTCTCTGCGTCACCCCCGCAGCCTCACTTCCATTTCTCTGTTCTGCTCTGCCGCGTCTGGCTTCTTGACATCCACTGCTTTCTGAGCACTTCTCTTGTTTCCAATGAGATGCCTAAGTTGAAGAAAGACAAAGAGATTCAGTTCTGATTCAGGCTAACTAGCTGGTAATAAAACTTTAGGCAAATATTTTGTTTCCCTAGCAAATGCCAATGTTTTCCATTGCCTCCTGTCCACACACAACCCTGGAACGTTTCTTTTAAAATTTGAAATTGTGCTTTTATTTATAAATGCCTTGCCACTTATGAAAAAAAATGTAGACCAGCTTCCTAATGATTTTTGTAATACCTGTCATTTTTTGTAACTATCTAATGGGACCTGTTTGTGGAAATACTGCATTTTCCCCTCTGGTATTCTACTTATCTAAAATCAACACTAATATTTGTACTTTAATGTTTTAAATTATTTCTTCCAATATTCATTATCACTTTGTTAGTTTAGTACTAGATTAAGTGTATAATTGACTAAAATAGGGTTTTATTTTAAATTAGCAATTCAGATTTCATATATATAGTTATAAAATGAACAATTAAAGAAAATTTCAGGGAGAAAGCCAAATTATGTAAAGAAGCAGTCCTACTTTATAAAAGGCACATGATAAATAATTAAGAAATATGTGTCAAGAAATAAAATAAAGGAAATTAAAGCATTGGGTGGTTAGGCAGGCACTCAGCGACTAAGATGATTTGTGATTTGGAGTCAGTCATTTAACTTCTTTGAACATTGGTTATCTCTCTTACATCATAAGGATCAAGTGTCATAAGTAATTAGAAGAGGCTTTGAAAACATTACATTGAACATATAATTAGTGGTGGTTTTTTTCAGAAACAGAGGTAAAATTTACCTTTTACCTCGGCTAAAACTAGCCTTCACTTTTCCTCACTACATGTGATCTATCTTTGAATCTGCATACCAGTGACAGTGCGAGAGCTGGGTGAGGCTTTATGGGAATGCTGGGCAATGAGTCTCAGGACTCAGAAACGGCTGTTCGGGACAGAGACATACACTCCTGATGACCAAATCCTTCCTCGTTCTGATATCAAAACTTCTGCCCTTACTGATGTGGCTCAGTTGGTGGGAGCATCAACCCATAACCTGAAGGGTTGCAGGTTTGATTCCTGGTCAGGGTACATGCCTGGTTTGTGGTTTTGTCTTTGAGGTCCCAGTCAGAGTGTGTGCCAGAAACAGCAGATCAATGTGTTCCTCTCATATTGATGCTGTTCTCCCTCTCTCTCTCCCTGCCTTACCCCCTCTCTAAAGTTAATGGGCATGTCCTCGGGTGAGGATTTAAAAAAATACATTCTGTTAAAAAAAAACAAAAAACAAAAGCAAAACTCTCATTTCTGTAACCTCCTCAAGAGTTCGTTCATCTGGATGGAGGTAGGAAACGTGCCCCCACTGCAATCCATGTCTACTACAAAAGACAGGCAGGTTTCGGCCTCTTTTCTGCCCGTGAACAGCCGATGAAAAAGCAGCTGACCTGAGGTCTCTCCATTCACATCAAGAGACACACACCATTTCTGAGTTTCCTATTATGAGCAAGCTTTGATGGAATGCTGAAAAACTTCTCCAGGGCATGTTTAATCATTCAACCATGCACACACAATTAGCTCCTCCACAATATGCTCCTCATTTTAAAAAATTGCCTTTTCATATGTATTCAGATTCCATTTTCATTTCTCAGTGGCGATCTATAAATCCATATGTAACATGACTACAGGCTTAAAAGGATAAATAATTGAAAGAGAAATGCTACTGAAAGGTGACCTTAGCAGAGAGGCACTGAGGGGAAGATGCTTTAGAGAGAAGAAAGTTACAGATTATGGAAAAAGCAGAGATAAGGAGTCACTTTTCCTTATGGTGTTGGTTAGCTATTGCTGCATAACAAACTATCCCAAGATCTGGTGACTTAAAACAAGAAGCATTTATTATTGCTCATTACTCAGTCATCTGGGTAGATCTGTTGATTTGTGATTTGTGTCAGGCCGGTTTAGCATGTCTTCAAGGAGCAACCAAGGAACAGATTTAGGTCATCTATGGACAGGTTTAAGGTGGCCTTGCTCCCACATCTGTGGCTGATTTTTTGTTCCTGGGGCAATGACTTGCCTGAGCCGTGTATCTCCCATGGTTCAGCAGGCTAGCCTGGCCATATACACATGGTACTAGCTTAGGCTGGGACCTGGCACAGCACCTTCTCTGCTGCATGTCATTGGTCAAAGTGAGTCACAAGGCCAGGCCAAATGCAAGTGGTGAGGAATAAACTCTACTTTTTCACTGGAGGAGCTGAGAAGGATTGTTTTCATGTGTGCAGTCAGTGCGCTACTCCTGTCTTTCATAAAACTTGTAAAGGCTCTCCAGAAGGACAGGTGCATTGTTTTGGAGAATGCACAAAGTTGGAGGTATGGGTTCCCATGTAACCATTGGATTCCCAAAAGACAGGTGAAGAAGGTTGGGGCAGAGGCCTCGGGATGACCCTCAAAAGATTATTAAAAAACCTATCTGATAAAACCTCTCCCTCATGATTAAGCCTAGTGTTCAAATGTCAGATGACAGTATTGAGTATTGACTTGTGTGTCTGGCACTCGGGACACAGCAGCGAACCGCACAGACTCCCTGACTGTGAGCTAACAGAGAAGATGGTGTAAATGACTACACATGTGCTAAATAAGACAAAGGGCCTGCTCTTTCTTCAGTGACAGCCCTCAGCATTCTCTCTCAAATGATAGATGTACTTCCTTAAGGAAAATAAATAAATTTCAACCCCTCTTAAAGATGGTAAGGCACGACTATGGTGACAGGTATAGGGACCCCTGTGATGTGATTTTACAGTGGAGAAGAAGAATTGGGCTCAACTCTGAATACAGCACTAGCAAATGGGAACTGATAGCCAAGGAGCATGATGGAAGGTCAGTGGATGGAAAATTACTCAGAGGAAACACCAGGGGAAAGGGGGTTTCTGGCTAAACTGACCTAACAGGATTCTTGCTGAAGGCAGGCCAGGGTGATCTGACACCATGGCAGGAATGGTGGAGGACAAGGGACTTGATTCAACATGAGATCCAATATCAAGGGCTGGAGTGCTGATCAAATGGACTTAGTGGAGCTTTGGCTAAAACCAGCTTTTATAATAAGCGCAACAGTAGGCCTAGGGGAAAGTTCAGGAGCCTTACTAAAGTGTGGTCAAGCAAAGGATCTCTGTCAACATGCAGTCTCCCAAAGGCACCTTGTCATTTAAGCCTCTGGGCCTGTCCACCCACTTCTCTTCTCTGGTAGCCCCGGGCTCCCTTCCCACAGCTCCACAACCTCTCTTGTAGCAATGACCTCCTGCAGTCTTCGATTTAGATCCCGCTCTGCCAGGTAGTGTAGCTGCCCTGCCCCTTCACCACAGTGCCTTCTGGGCTGTTCCCTCTCATCCTATCACGGCATGGCTCACACTCTCTGTCACTCCTGTCACCTTGCCAGTTTTTCCCAGGAAACTCGGGAAGAGGTTATGAATATGCTGCAGTGGTATAAAGATTACTCTGAGCCAAAGACATTTGCGTCAACAGCCGAAGAAAGAGAAGTTCCCATTTTTCTGAAATTCCCTTATTTGCCCCAAAACAATGCCTTCCAAAAGAATTCCACTGCCCTGGATGGGGTTCAGGTCACACTACTCCAAATATGGCACCTCGGCTGGTTGGGCACTTTAAGCTGAATACGTTTCAGAGGCTAAAAAGAAAACAACGGGCCCCCAATGGAGTTGTTTGTACAAAGCCACACCGAGACTGGGCTACAGTTTTGGCCCTCCCAGCAATGGCATCTGACACCCACCTGTCAGGAATCCCCTGGTCAAAGGAGGAGGTCACCTGCCCGATCATCCCCTGCCACTCCCTAAAGGAAAATGACGTAACAGTAACCAATGGCAGTTTTTTCCAGCGCAACTTCCTGTCCCCACTCCCTTCTGTTTACCACAGTCTCATTTCGTACCACTCTCAGAGCTCCTTCCCATCTGTGAGATGGGGGTGCCCGACTAAGGAGTTGTTGAATAAAGCCAATAAATCTTTAGTTTCTTTGTCTTAGTATGATGCTTTACGCGTTATGTTTTACACCTAATATATTCAGACAAAGACACATTTAAGGATAAGGAGAGAATCTTAAAAGCAGCAAGCAGAACATAAATTTTCCTTTTTAACAGAAAATAACAGAAACAGGAAGGCTAGTCTTTGGTGAGAGGGGCCCTGAGATGGGCCCTCCCTCCCCCAGGACGAAAGGAGCATCTTCAACGTCAGACAAATTGGGCTGTGAAGAATTCCCTCAGGTCTTGTGACTGTCGCCCATTTTATGACACTTGCCTCCTATGCTCTGGGCTCCCACATTTCTGCACAACTGCCCAGTTTGCATCAGACCTGACATAAATATATTCAGGATTAACTGTTTCTTTGGTCTTCGTTTTCTTATAAAGGTTCCTGTGTCATGTGAAACTTACATTAAGTTTGGATGCCTTTTCCTGTGAATCTGTCTCTGTTGGTTTAGTTCTCAGGCCCAGTCAGAGATCCCCAGGGGTCTCCCCTACAAGGCAGTGAGGCAGGTTAAAAACCCCAGTGCCTGTGGAGCCAGGCAGGGATCGTAATGCATGAGGAGGACAGGATGCAGGAAAAACCGGCTGTTCCCTTTCCCTGTCCTGAAGCGTCCCACTTTTCATAGAGATGCGTGTGAGGAAAATATTTCTGCAGTAGAAAGAAAACACCAGTTCAAGGACAATGACGATGGCTAGTGACACAGCCTTGGGAGGGGAGGCGTGAGGGCCTAGGAGGACTGGGGGCACATGCACACCGAAGAGCACAGCTTGTCCTGGGAGCGCATGTCACAGCTGGGTGGGGTGTGGGGCCAGCTCTGTCACACTGGCCCATTTTTTCAAGAGAAACTGGAAATGCATACCTTTCTGTGAAATGTGTTTCTTTTTAAATGTTGGTTTGAGCTTTTAAAGAACAATAGTGTAGGGCAGAGGGCACATCTGCAGGCCACATCGAGGCCACAGCGCCAATTTAAAACCCTAGCTTCTGAGGCTCCAGTGGAGAAAGTCTTATATATAAAGCGCTGTTTTTAAAATATTATTTACAACCATTTCAACAACACAGATTTTTCTAGCAGGTAGGATGGTTTCTTGGACTTAGCAGTCTCTGGCATTCATTCCCATGGGGAAAGTGATTTGCTTTGAGGTAACATGACTGGCTAGCTCCATGCGAGGCTGTAGAGACTGAAATAATAGTCCTTAGTCCTCTGCAAATTCACCTTCTGGGTGGGCTTTCATTCCAGCAGGAACCTGGACTCAATCTTCATTTTGGTTTCAGCTCAATGTCTGCCGATCATGCCCAAAGACATGAGCTCATAATGGCTGAAAGCTTTGCACTTTGAAAAGATGTTTAAATTTTAAATGAAGATTCAAAGATGAAAATTTCATCTTCTTTTTTCACCATCCCTCTTCCAAGAATGGGGGTGTTACTAAACGGCAAAGCATGCCAGGACCTGGAGGCCCTCCATAGATCACGCTGACACTACACATGCTTGGATGTGGAGTAGCATCAGCTAATTAATTTTATAGTAATATTGCTTTGTTCTGGTTTTGGAGGTTACCAGGAATCCATAGAACTAGTCTCCATGACATCCTAGCATTCTCAAGAAAATAAAACTAATTTTGTAAAATAGTTTTACAAGGAATAAATGTAAAAGTTCAAGGAAAAAAAAAGGGTTTTTTTTTTTTGTTTTTTTTTTAACTAGGAGCACTGAATCCATTTACTGGAAAGATTCTGTTTTAATGTTGGCCACTCACACAGATGAAGTTGATTATGAAGAGAGAAATTGTTTGGTTCATTAGGCTTTAATTATAGAGATGAATTATTATGGATGAAAAGAGGGAACCACAAAATTATGGAGATTGAATTCCAGTTCAATAAACAAGTTCAAATATCTTTACTGGAGACATAAGCTAGTCATGTTCTTCTTCTTTTTTCCCCAATTTAATTTGATGGCCATTGACAAATGATGTTAGAATGTCCCTGAAAAAATCTTAGTATCTACAGTGTGTTAGTGGTTATCATTTAAATTATACTTTTTTTCCCTAATTATATTTTCTGATGGTGGTATGGAGATAGATAGGCCTTATTTCTGTTTCAATTTATGTTATGTAATAATGACAAAATGTTACATTCCTGTTATGCCATTATCCATGAAGCCAAATTGGTTTCATAATAGCTCCAAGGCCTTCAATGGCTCCCCAATGTGTGCAAAGATAAACTGAAAAATCTTGAGCTTGATATTTAAGGACTTTCAGGATCTGATCCAACCTAAATATCTAATAGTATCATTTAGTATTTTGTTGTAAAGTCACAAAAGTTCTGCCATACCAAATGTTCTGTTCACCATCTCACAAAAAGGCCTTGTTTCATTTGTTTTCAAGATTTGAGGCTTATCTTCCCCTATTTGTATTTTCCCTTTTATCTATTTATTTTTTGATGTTTACATTAGCTTTATTTATAATTGCCAAAATTTGTAAGCAACTGAAATATTCTTCAGTATTTGATTTCATTGTCTGGATTGTTATATTTTCCCTTTTAAAGTCTACTTGTATGAGTCTATTTTCCAGGCCCTGTTCAAATTTTGCATACTTCATCTTTCCTGAGCATAGTGTTCTTGTTGACCTGCTGCCTGTTTTATAAAACATATTTGTACCATTCTTCTTTAAACCTCTTACATTATTGGTAGTTTTTACTCTGAAGTCATTCAACCAAATTTTAAATTCTATACCCAGTATATCTTACATGATAGTCTATATTGAAAACCCTGTAGCCTCCACTGAAAAACTACTCAACCTAATAAGTGAATTTGGCAAAGCAGCGTGATACAAAGTCAAAAATCAGAAATCAAGAGCATTTTTGTACATTGACAATGAAATATCAGAAAGAGAAACTAGAAAAAAATCCATTTACTATAGCAACAAGAAAAATAAAGTACCTAGGAATAAATTTAACCAGGGAGATAAAAGACCTGTACTAAGAAAACTATAGAACACTGAAGAAAGAAATTAAGGAAGATACAAATAAATGGAAGCATATAACCATGTTCATGGATTTGAAGAATTAGCTTAAAAATGTCCATACTACCCAAAGCAATCTATGGGTTCAATGCAATTACTATTAAAACACCAACAGCATATTGCATAGATCTAGAACAAATATTTTAAAAAGTTATATAGAACAAAAACAGACCCCAAATAGCCTTAGCAATCTTGACAAAGAAAGCAATGTAGAAGGGATCACCATACCTCATATCGAACTATGCTATAAGACCACTGTAATTAAAACAGTCTTTTACTGGCACAAAAACAGACTCATGGAACAGAATAGATTGCTCGGAAATAAACCCATGTCTCTATTGTCAACTGGTATTTGACAAAGGGGGCATTAGTATACAATGGAGTAAAACAATAGCCCCTTCAATAAATGATGTTGGGAGAACTGAACTGGTACATGCAAAAAAATGAAACTAGACCACCAACTTATATCATACACCAGAATAAACTCAAAATGGATAAGAGACTTAAATATATGTCATGAGAGCATAAAAATCCTAGAGGAAAATATAGGCAGTAAAATTTCAGATATCCCATGTAGCAATATTTTTCCTGATA
>PVKM010039033.1:0-13912 GCA_004027735.1 Carollia perspicillata | reverse complement strand
CCTGTGCATTGAATTTCTCTACTCGGGGCTGCTCTTGCTCCCATACCCTTAGGTTCGTATGTGCAGGGCTGCTGACATAGAGGTTTTAGTGGAGACTTCCCCTGAAGCTCCTTTTCTGGAGTTTCCTTTATAGCAGAGACATTAATGGGAAACTCTAAGAATGCATTCCAGTGTGGAAATCAAGAATATCCTCATATCTTTCTTTTTGACAGCTTTAAAATATAATACACATACTATACAATTCAACTATTTAAAGTGTACGGTTCAGTAGTTTGAAGTATATTCACAAAATTGTGCAACCACCATGATCTTAGAACATCTTCATCACACTAGAGCAGATACTCCCCATTTCCCCCTAGAACCCAAGCCCTAGGAAAGCACTAATCTGTTTTCTGTCTCCATAGATATACTTTTAAAAAAATATTTATTTATTTATCTTTAGAGGAGAAGGGAAGGACGGAGGGAGAGAAATGTCAATGTATGGTTGCCTCTCATGGGTCCCCTGCTAGGAACTGGCCTGCAACCCAGGCATGTGCCCTGACTGAGAATTGAACCGCGATCATTTGGTTTGCAGGCATGCGCTCAATCCACTGAGCTACACCAGTCAGGGCTTCCATAGATATACTTATGATGACCATTTTATATGAAATTGTACAATATGTCACTTTTGTGACTGACTTCTTATTTAACATATGTTTCCTTTTTTAAAAAAATTATTTATTTTTAAACAGAAGGGAAAGGAGGGAGAAAGAGAGAGAGGGAGAGAAACATCAATGTGTGGTTGCCTTTCATACGCCCACACTGGGGACCTGGCCTACAACCCAGGCATGTGCCCCAACCGGGAATTGAACTGGCGATCCTTTGGTTCAAAGGCTGGCACCCAATCCACTGAACCACACCAGCCAGAGTAGATTTTACTTATTTTTAGATAGAGGGGAAGGGAAGGAGAGAAAAAGGGAGAGAAACATCCATTGGCTTCTTCTCGCATGCACCCCAACCGAGGCAACCCAGGCATGCGCCTTGACGGAGAATCGAACCAGCAACCTTTCAGTTCATAGGCCAGCACTCAATCCACTGAGCCACACCAGCCAGGACTACTTTGCTTGTTTTTCAATTGGGTTATTTGTCCTTTATTACTGAGTTGTAAAAGTTGTTTATATATTCTGGATACAAGTCCTTTGTGAGATATATGATTTAAAAATATTTTCTTCCATTTTGTGGGCCGTTTTTTGACTTTTCTTAGAAAAGAAATTTATTGAAGTGAAATTCACACAACATAAAACCAACCATTTAAAATGAACGATTCACTGGCATTCAGGATATTCATAACATTGTGAAACTACCACCTGTACCTCGTTCCAAAATATTTTGTATCTTTTCTAATCTGCATGCATTTCATTTATTTTTCTTGTCTAATTGCCCTGGATAGAAAATCCAGGCAATGTTGAACAGAAGCAGTGGGAATGGGGGGGTCTTCCAGTCAAGATGATGGCATAGGCAGACATGGATCACCTCTTCACACAACCACTTCAAAATTACAACTAAAATTCTACCAAAATTACAGCCACCACTCAGAATAATCAGAAATAGAGTTGAATGGAAGTCCACAACTATAGAATTAAAGAAACCACATTCATTCAGACTGGCAGGAGGAGTGTATAGGTGGAACAAGCTGGTCCCTCAACCATGTGTGGTGGGTAAAAATTCGGGAGGGTTATCTCAGGAGCTAGGAGTTCCAGCCCCACACCAGGTCTCCCCAGTCCATGGTTCCAGTGTCAGAAAGATACGTCCCCAAAACCTCTGGCTGCAAAAACCCAGCAGGTATTGAGTCAGCAGAAGAAACTTCTGGAACCCCAAGCAGTTTCTCTTAAAGAACCCATACATGGACTCACCTACTCAGACTCACTCCCTCTGAGCTCCAGCACCGGGGTAGCAGCTTGAACGGCACCAGTGACATAAAGGGAGGAACTGAAGTATCTGGAATCAAGGTGAGCAGAGGCCATTGTCCCTTTTCTAAACCCTCCCTCTACAAAGCCAGTAAGCTGTAGCCATACCTGAGACTCCATAAACCTGGATAACACTGTTTGATCCTCCTTGGAGATCCCTAGAGACTCCTCCCTACCCAATTTATGACCCCACTCAAGCTTCTTTTCCATATGAATGACTGGTCTTGGCTCATGTTTCGCAACTTCCTAAATCCTCTTAAACAAGCAACAGCTGGCCTCAGTGAGTCCCAGGCTGGGCAGAAGCAGCAGCCAGCCTAGATATATAGCTTCACCTGGGAGTCTCCAGGCCTAGCATAAGTAGCAGCCATCTCAGATTACTTTATAGCTCAGGCAGCCCCAGGCAAAACACTGGTGGGGGCTGACCTTGACCTGCACCACCTGGGAAACCCCAGGGCCAGTGCACCCAGTGAAAGCTACAGACAATGTTGGAACACCATCACCTTGCCCCTGCACAGCTGATACTCCATGGAGGGCGGAGGCTTGTGGTCAGTGCTCACATTCAGTCCTTACAGCTGACTGGCCTGGCTAAATCCCTCCCACTGATCTGCCAGCAACAACCAAGGCTCAACTAAAAGAGGAGGGTGTACTCAGCCCACAAGAAGGGTGCACCTTGAGTACTCAATTGGGTGATAGGGGAAGCTGTGCCTGGACCCTACAGGACACCTACTACATTAGGCCATACTACCAAGACATGGAGTCAAAGTAGCTCTACCTAAACATAGAAACAAACACAGGGAGGATGCCAAAGGGAGGAGACAAAGAAACATGGCCCAAATGAAAGAACAGATCAAAACTCCAGAGCTAGAGCTAAACGAAATGGAGATAAGCAATCTATCAGATGCAGAGTTCAAAACACTAGTTATCAGGATGCTCAACGAACTTAGTGAGGACCTCAACAACATAACAAAGATCCTGTCAGAAGTAAAGGATACACTAATTGAAATAAAGAACAATTTACAGGGAAACAACAGTAGAGTGTATGAAGCCAAGAATCAGATCAATGATTTGGAACATAAGGAAGCAAAAAACCCCCCAAAGACCAAAACCAAAACCAAAACAAAACAACAAAACCCCAACCACTCAGAACAACAAGAAGAAAAAAGAATCCAAAGAAAAATGAGGTTGGTATAAGCAGCCTATGGGACAACTTCAAGAGGTCCAACATTCGCATCACAGGGGTGCCAGAAGCAGAAGAGAAAGATCAAGACATTGCAAATCTACTTGAAAAAATAATGAAAGAAAAATTCCCTAATTTGGTGAAGGAAATAGACATGCAAGTCCAGAAAGTAAAGAGAGTTCCAAACAAGATGGATGAAAAGAGGCCCACTCTATGAGACATCATAATTAAAATGCCAAAGGTTAAAGATAGATCATCCTAAAAGTGGCAAGAGAAAAGAAGTTAGTTACCAACAGGGGTGTCCCCATAAGATTGTCAGCTGATTTCTCAAAATAAACTTTTAAGGCTAGAAGGGTTTGGCAAGAAATATTCACAGTCATGAAAAGAAGGGACCTACAGCCAAGATTGCTCTACCCAGCAAAGCTGTCATTTTGAATTGAGGGGCAGATAAAGAGCTTCCCAGACGAGAAAAAATCAAAAGGAGTTTATCATCATCAAATCACTATTATATGAAATGGTAAAGTGACTTATTTAAGAAAAAGAAGATCAAAACTATGAACAATAAAATGGCAAAAAAATGCCTATCAAAACAGCTGAATCTAAAAAACAAATTAAGCAAACAAGAAAAAACAAAAACAAACTAAGCAAACAAGAAAAAGAAAAACTGAGCTCTACTCTGGCTGGTATAGCTCAGTGGATTGAGCGAGGGCCTGTGAACCAAAGGGCTGCTGGTTTGGTTCCCAGTCAAAGCACATGCCTGGGTTGTGGGCCAGGTCCCCAAAAGGGGGCATGCATAAGGCAACCACGCATTGATATTTCTCTCCCTCTCCTTCCCTTCCCCTCTCTTCAAAAATAAACAAATGAAATCTTAAAAAAGAAAAACAGGATATTGGATACAGAGAGCATTTTGATGGTTGCCTGGTAGAAGGGGGGTGTGAGGGAATAGGGGAAGAGGTGAGGGGAATTAAGAAGTACAAATAGGTAGTTACAGAATAGCCATGGGGCTGTAAAGTACAGTATAAGAAATGGAACAGCCGAAGAACTTATACATATGACCCAAGGACATGACCAATGGTGAAGGGATTGCCTGAAGGAGTAAGGGTTGTTGGGTGGGGGAGGAGCAAAAGGGGAAAGAAAAATCAAGACAACTGTAATAGCATAATCAATAAAATATAATTAAAGAAAAAGAAGTGGTGGGAGTGGATATTCTAGTCTTGTGTCTGATCTGAGAGTGAAAGCAACAATATTTTCACCATTAAATACAATATTGGTGGTGTATTTTTTGTAGATGCCCTTGTCACGATGAGGAATTTTTCTGTCCCTAGTTGGGTAGGTGTTCTTTGTTACGAAATGATGTTAAATTTTGTCAAGTACATTTTCTGCATCTATTGAGATGATCGTGTGGTTTTGGTCCTTTATTCTATTTACGTAGTACATTACATTAATTGATTTTTGGATGTTAAACCACTTCTGGTATAAATCCCATTTGGTCATGGTGTAGAATCCTTCTTTTGTGGTCTTGGATCCTCTTTGCTCACATTTTGTTGTGGATTTTTATCTATTCAATATATTCTTAAGGGATATTAGTTTTGTTTCTTGTGATGTCTTTGGTTTTGATATCAGGGTAATACTGGCCTCATAGAATGAGTTGGGAATAGTTCCCTTCTCTTCTATTTTTTGGAAAAAAATCTGTAAATAATTGACATTAATTCTTTGAATGTGTGGTAGACTCCATTTGGATTGTATCTTTTGGAGACAACTGGAAACATAGAAAGTCCTGGGCTTCTGGGACTTTGGGCAGAGGCAGCTGAATCTGGCATGCAGATCCCTCCTGAATGACGAGCACATTACTTTAAAACATTTGAACCAGCTCTGAAAAAAAAAATCTAGAGATTTTACATTAAAATCCTGATTTTAAAATCTCTAGAAAAGTCTGAATCTGGCAACACTGGTACCGAATTATGATGAGTCATGTCAAATGGCCCCTGGTTCTCTGGTTTGCCTCAGTCCCCATTTTTGCCTGTTAATCCTGACACCAAGGCTAAGTGTCAAGTACTGTCTATATCATATTCATTCCTGGACAACATTATGTTAACTGTGTGGCCACTGTAAGTATATGAGTTGATACTACCTGGTACCTTTACTGAGTGTTTGTTTTCTCATGTATAAAATGGGGACATTAATAATTCTTACCTTGGAAGATTTTGAGGAAGATTAGATGAGATAAAATTGTGAAGAGATTTGACATATAGAATGCACTCAATAAATTTACTCTTTTCTTTTTCCTGGCTGCATAGTATTCTGTTGCCTGGCCATACATAATATGTAGCATTCTTCTAATGGTAGATATATAGGTGGACTTGAATTTTTCCATTTCACACAAGGCTGGAAAGTTCATCCATGTGCATGGTATGCAGCATTGCATGGTAGTTAAGAGTATATCAGCTCCAGTGGATTTGAAACCCAGTGATGTGACCTCTTTTTTATCTCCCATCCTCTAGGATGGTAGAGATGAGAGGATTGGTGAGATGACCTTAGAATTAATTGGAAGGATATCTGCAAATTTTCCCACAGAGGGACTGGAAAGTCACAGGTGGGTGTAGGGAAAGATGCAAGAGTCTTGAGGCTCCTGCAAATGTGAAAGCAGGCATGCCCTATCTCAAGATCTCTCCACCCCAGGGTGTGAAGCCAAAGTCCAACTCACTGCATCTGACAGACTGACAGCTGGGCTGTCCGGTGAGATGAGATAAGTGGGTGTCAGGCAGAGGGAGGCAGGTGTCAACCACAGAGCAAAGTGAAACAAGAGCACTGTGCACTGGGCTGAGCTCCCCACCCTCAACCCTGTCCTCAGAGTCGCATTCCACACACAGCTGCTTAATCCTCCGGACCAGCGATGGACCCAGACCTCCTCCTAGACTCCTTCCTTGATGTCCTTCAAAAGTATCCATGCAGCAGAGCTCCAGATCCCATGCACTGAGCTAGCTGAGAGCTCAGCTGGCTGGCCTCAAGGTTGGAGGTGGCAGTGCTTATGAATTGGAGAGTCTCTGAGGTTTTCAAAGAGGAAGTAGGGCTTCTGCCTGTAGTCCCATTTCTTCTCTTTGTTACTGCACAAGCCAACCAGACTCCCTTGGCTCTACTTTGCTTCCTGAGCTCCCACCCTAAAATAATAAGCCCTGATGGTCACACACTGTTTTCTATTTCAGCAATATCCCACAAGCCTTCTGATAAGTGGATTGTAAATTCTAAGGTCTGAGTCATATTCCTATGGGCTATATTCCAAGCAACTAGCCCAATGCCTGATACGTAGCTGGCAATCAAGAAATATGTGAATGAATAAGTGAATGAATGAATGACAGGTTCCTGTAGGGTGCCAGGTGCTAATACCACAGCTCGTTTCCCCAGTCCTTAACTTGGGCCTCTGTCGGTTTTCATTTTTCTGGGGGTCCTTTGGCTCTTGAAGGGAATCCAGACTCTACTATACCACATTTGTGGTCCCTTTTACTTCTTCATAGGTGCCCCTGCACCAACTCTTCTGTGAGCTGTCCTTCCCCTCTGGAGATGTCACAGCCCCAACTTGGGTGATATGACCTTGAATCGGTCACTTTCCTTCTCTGAGTGTCAGTTTTCTTGCCTGTAAAACAGGAATAATTGCATCCATCTTGCAGGGTCATTGTGCTGATTGAGTTAAACAAAGCATGTTGAAGTGCTTTGCAGGGTTCCTGGCACATGGTGAGGGTTGAATGCCTAGAACAATTACTGTTGCGGTGTGTAGACTGGGGAAGACTGCATTGGATGAGAGCAATGGTCTCCAACCAGGGGTTCATAAACAAGGCAATAAAGCTGAATATAGTTCACCTCTCCAAGCGTGCTGCCCACATTGTGGTCTTCCAAAGTGAGCCAGAAACATCTATCACACTTTTAACACTTTTAGGAAGCTGACTGGCAGATACTTGCCTACCTAGGCAAAGATTAATGAACAATATTAACTGTAACCCATTAACATTTGTCAAGTGCTTGCTTGGGGCCAGAGCTTTATGTGAATTATCTTGAGGAATCTTCAAAGAAAAATCCTGTGAGGCAAAAACTATTATTATCTCCATTTGACAGATGAGAAAAAAAGTTAAATGACTTGCTGTAAGGTCACAGAGGTAGGATTAAATCCAGCAGAGCTAATATTCTTAACCTCTGAATGGAGGTTCTTTTCAGTGTTGCGTGGAATAGGGAAAAATTGGAGTCTGCCAATAGAGGAATGCTAAGTATTATGTCCACCCCTGTGACAGAATACTATATAGTCAGGAAAAAGCAGGAGGCAGATGTGTACATTCCGACACGAAATCATGGCCACAGGAGATTGTTGAATAGAAAAAGCTGAAGAACAGTATGCATCATATAATCCACTTGAATGTAAACAAATTAAAAATTCCATCTACCTGTTTGTGGGTTCATAGATAAAGATCTGGAAGGATCGCCCTGACCATGTGGCTCAGTGGTTGGGCATTGTCCCACAAACAGAAAGGTCACCAGTTCAATTCCCAGTCAAGGCACATGCCAGGGTTGCGGGTTCGGTCCCTGGAGAAGAAACCAGTCAGTGTTTCTCCCCCTTTCTTTCTCCCTCCCTTATGCTGCCTCTAAAAAGAAATAAGTAAAATCTTTAAAATAAATAAACACATACATGCATACATAAATATCTAGAATGATAAACATCAAACAATTCACAATGGCTCCTGGAAAATTGTGAAGGAGGTGAGCTTCTACTTTTTTTGTCTTTATATTCTATGTTGTTTGAAATGTTTACTACTATTATGTGTTATTTTGTAATTATTGATTACATTAATTATTTAATAATAATTAATTAAATATGCTGTAACCCAGGAGCTTGAGGTTACAGCTTGGAGATGCAGCTTTTCTTCAAAGGCCTCCCTAGTGACTCCCACTCACCCCTAAAGGCCCCTCAACCCTAGTTCCCATCCATGAGCACTTTCCAAGGGCCAGAGACAGCAACCCCTCTCTTCTTCTCACCCCACATACTAAAATTCCAGTGGCCTGCCAGTTCACGGTGGTTCAGACACCAGCACGTTCAATTAATGACAAACACATACATTTAGACGGAGTACATCTCCAGGCCAGTCATTTTATTATTCAGTCCACAGAAAGTGTTTGATGAGCATGAAGCATCTCTGACCCCTTGAAGTAACTTGGTGTCCCTGAGCGGGTATTCAGCCACCAGTTGGGAAGCACTGGATTAGAGCTGAAACATGATGTGAAAAGAGGAAGGGATGCTCAACAATCTTTAAAGTGTTTCCAGAAACTGCCCCCCACCACCACCATACCAGCATGCTGTCCTGTAGAGTTGCCACAGGTAGGTAAAGGCTGGAGGGCGGCTCCCTTTGTCAGGTCTCACAGTGCTTCCAGCCTGCCCTCTTCTTCCTATTTGTGGCAACATCAAACATAGCACCTTCCTGTCATATCTCTGCACTCACTGGGGCCTCAGCCACAGGCAGCAGCTACCCGCCTGCCCGCCTCCTTCCTTCTCCAGCCAGGAGGACTTCAGCGGAGCCAGGTGAAGAGCCTCAAGCAGGAGGCGCCTCCTTTTGAGGTATTTGTTTTGAGACCTTGGACAGGATTGGGAGGAGTTGGGAAAAAGGAAAGGAGTATGGGTTTTGGAGGGTGCTAGGATCCCCAGGGGCACTTGGGATAAGGAGGGAATGCAGTTACTGAGGGGAAGGGGAAGGGCCTTGGGGTATTTGCTGAGCTGAGGTGATTGGTGTGCTTTGTGGCCTTCAGTGAAAGATGGCAGGGAAGCGAGGTGCTAACTGAACAGACAGCTGAGCACTCGGGGCATCTTCCCAGCAGGCCAGTCAGGGGACTCTTGGCCCGCTCTCGTAGGCTGACCGTGGTGAGAGAGCTGAGCCGGGGCAGCCTGGGTGGCAGGACACTGGGGCTTCCTTAGCTGCCCAGAAAAGCTATGTGGGTGAGCTAGAATGCAGGAGTTCTCTTTGGTGGAGAGCTCCCCTGGGTGGGGCACCTGTGGTTGGTAGAGTCATAGAGTCATGGGTCCCTCCCATCATGGAGGAGTGTGGCTTCTTAATTACCTGTGGCCCCAAGGAGTCTGGAATATCCCCTCAGATCTCTGAGCGCACTTGGGAATAACCTTCCTGAAGACCTTTGTCTCTCCTGTCTTCCCCAGGGAAGGGAATCAGGCCAACTCTGCTCCTCACCTCTGAATGGCTGGTCTCCATTCGATCCACTTCCTGTACCTACCAGGAACAGATCATTGGCTTCAAATGTCAGCACTGAGAGAGTCCTCACACATCAGCCGGTCCAACTCTCCCATTTCGTAGATAGGGAAACTAAGGCCAGGAGGCCAGTGAATGGCTTGAGGTCACACGGTAGTTTGACAGGAGAGTCTACTCTTGAAGCCATGATATTTGGAGGGCCTTTACCGCTCACCTGTGACTGATTTGTCTTCTCAGCAGGTAGTAGGGGCATGAAGGGGGAATCTGCTCCAGAATTGGGTTGTTGCCATAAGACCAAACCCCTAAGCAGCACAGGGAGCACCCTGTCCCCCCGCCTGGACTTCCAGGCTTGCCAAGGAGACCAGGTAAGATGGAATCCCAGCCCTAATTTTGAGGTCAGTCTGCTGTGGAGGGAGGGGATATTAGAGGGAAGTAGGGGGAAATCTGAAGGGACCTGGATTCCTACCATCTACTGGACCTGGGCACCCCTACCCCAGCACATCATGGGGATGGGCCCTTGAGGTGCTGCAGACCCTTTCCTGTGCTCTAGGAGCCAGACTGTCCTGTGGACCATAAGAAAGGGACAGGGCCATGAAGGAAGGTTGGTTGTTTGATCCTGGCCTTGGCCTTAGGGCTCATTTTGTAGAGTTTTCATTCTTGATGAGGGTTTTCTCCAAGTTCACCTTGACTCCATTCAAAACACAGTGGATGGCCTGAGACACAGTAGGATCAGGGCGGTCAGGAAGAGAAGTGGGAGGGAGAATGCTAGGTAAGGGATTCTAGGAAAAGAAGAAAGGTAATTCTGGAGTAGGCATGAAAGCCCCTGGGGAAAGAAAGCTTTGGATAAGGGAAAGGGAAGCCATTTGAGTGACACATATGGTGAGGGCGAGTGGTTCTTAGCTTCTCCTCCCCCTTTGGAAACCAAGGTAGAGATGGGCTCCTTCCAGGGACCCAAGAGTCACAGCCCCCAGCCCCTTGCCTCTTACCTTCCAGGTCTTCCCAGTCTGTAAGCCGATTCCAGACACAGTGGACATCCATGGCCCACCCTGTGCCAGCTGGCTGTGCCCCTTTCCATTGGCACCAGCCAGGTCTGCCCTACTGGCCTGCTCCCAGGGCCCAGACCTCTACCTATGCACCCCACAGCTGGCACCCCTAGGCACAGCCCTGCAGGGTCTCAGAGAGGACTCCTTGAGCACAAGTATGCCCAGGCTATGCAGCTGCACCTTGGTGGGGACTGGGGGTGGGGGGCACTGTTAGGTTTTGGGATGGGAAGGGGAGGGGATTGAGTGTCACTGGTGAGGACGGAGTCTCAGGTACACTAAACTAGCACATCTTGGCCTGGAGCTCTTACCTAGGGGTGCAGGGGTCTTTCAAGGTGGTGACACCTGAGCCAGAGGAGGTAGGTGATGGCTTTCTCAGGCATGGGTATGGGATCTAGTGTAGGTGGGTTGAGGATGGTGCTTGCCTACCTGTTTAGCTGGAGGAGCCCACACTGGGACTCAGAGAATTGGGGTGGAGTCCTGGTGCTGCCCCTTTAGCTCAAAGACCTTGAACACATCACAGAGGCCAATTTCTCCTTCCATAAAACAAGCTCTCACTGTCCCGGTGTTCTAGGCTGTTGCATTATAATATGCTATCTCCTTATGCCACTGTGACCTTCTGGAGGGCAGGGACTGTGCTGCTGTGTCCTTTATCACCCCTATCCCCACTGCCAGAGGACAGAGCAAAAAGTTGGTTGAGTAAATAAATGACAATCCAAGCGGACAATCTACTTTTTAATGTTTTTTCTTTTTCGTATTTTACTTTATATCACTTCTGGTCAGCTCCTGCCTCACTGGCTGTTGCGTCTCAGTCTTCCTTTCTAAGCTCTTCTGTACCTACCTCCTCAATATTCACCTGTTCCTCTTCCTCTCTCCCCCCTCTCCTCTTCTGTCCCTCCTCTGCTCTCCTGTTCTCTTTATTTGCAGTAGCACTGTGTGGCAGAACGTCCTGCAATAATGGAAATGTTCTGTACCTGGCTGTCCAACACCATGCCTATTGAGATTTTTAAATGTGGCTGGTGTCATCGAGGGGCTGAATTTTCTGTTGGATTTATTTTAATTAATTTCAACACAGACATGTGTCAAGTGTCCATTTTGGACACAGCAGATCAAGGGCCATCCTCCTGTGATATCATCTGGGTCCCTGGCACTCAAATGTATACTCCGGCTCAGACCTCTCTTTGAAACTCCAAGCCAGTTCATCCAACTGTGCACTTGGCTGCTCCATGTAGACACCTAACGGACTTCTTGAATCCTTTTCTCTCCCTGAAATTGTTCAGCACTGCACAGATACTACCTGCTTTTCTTGGGAAGTACAATTGCAGACCAGGAAAGTCCAGGGAGGGGAAATGCCTTGTCCCAGTCAACCAACAGGCTTGCAGGCTAGAGCTCTCTCCCAACTCAGAGTGAGGCAGGTTAGATGGGGGGCAGAACTTCACCCCAGCCTGTGGGGCCCTGACTGGCTTCCCTTTCCTTCTCAGAGCACCAGCCACCGGGGCCACATGCCGGCTCCCCCGATGACGAGAAACTAACAGCCAAGTACCCTCTGAGCGGGGACGAGATGGGAAGCCAGCAAGAAAGAGCTGACAAGCGGGCCCCCTGCCCATCCTTCTCTTCTTACAACAGCTCTTCCTCAACACCCTGGCAGAGTAGAACGAGCCCCAACCCCTTGGCTTTCTGCCCCTGCCCTTCGCCTACTTTCATCTCCAAAGAACTCCCATTTCACCTTCACCCCCTCTGTCCTGAGTATCCATTTCCCCTGCCTCCACCTTACCTGTTCGCCTATGGGGCCCCACCTTCTGTCCCATGTCACCCCCTCTTCATGTTGCCACAAGACACCCCCTCCCCCGTCAGGACTGTTCCCAGCATGCTGATGAGTGTCAGTGAGCCTGGGCACCACAGCTCCTGGGGTGAGATCCTGCATCCTTACCTGGGGGCCTTCCAAGCCTCTGGCCAAACCCAATTCCCCCAGGCATGGATTCTAGGCCCTGGAGCTGCGAGGACCTACTCCCAAGGGCCAGAGCATGCTGGCAGGGTGGTTCCAGCAAAGCGGACTCCACCGGGCTCCCAGGCAGCCCTGCCTTACCCGCTGAAGAAAGAGAATGGCAAAATCCTGTATGAGTGCAATGTGTGTAGCAAGACCTTCGGGCAGCTCTCCAACCTCAAGGTATTGTCCTCCTGGGCTCTGCTGCCCCTCCTCACCATCCTTTAATAACCCCCACCTTCCCCTGCTCCCATCCTGCTTCTAGCATCAAGGACCTTAAAGCCAGAAGGAACTCCTGGGTAGCATCTAGGCTGTGACCTTGGATAGTTCATTTGGCCCCTCAGTTTCACATCTGTAGAAGGAAGATGTAAGATAAGATGGCTACCAAAGTCCTCTCCACCCTAAAAGACTGTCTATGAGATCATCCAATTTAAGTAAAAATGGGGAAACTGAGGCTCCTAATGGGAAGAGTTTGCCCAAGGTCACTTTGATTTAATGGTGCAATTAGGCCTTGATCTCATTCTCTCAGCATCTACTGCAAAGCCCTTCCCTGAACAACCATCTTTTCTGGATTCACAGTTAAGCCTCCTCAGGTTTATTTGTCTGATGTTAAGTAGGGAACCTGTAGCTTTTAGTGAGTCTAGACAGCAGAACTGATCACCAGCCTTTCTCAAGTTGGATGCCACAAATCAGCGCTGGTGCCCCTGGCGTCCAGCAGGGGGCGACCATGGGCACAGCTCTGTGTGTCAGCAAAGGGGCGGCTACGCACAAATTGGCACTGCTGAAGTTGAGGAAAGGTTAAGATTTGGGGGGAAGATCCTTTCTTGATCCCCTAGGGCGTGAGTTGTTAAACTTTACTGAGCCTTAAATTATCGAGAGAGCTAGTAAACATGCAGATTCCTAGGCCCCAGCTCTAGAGATTCTAATTCAGCTGGTCATGGTGGAGCCTAAGAAACTGCAGTTTTAACAGATGTTGCTGGTCTGTGGACCACACTTCGAGCAGCGTTACTCAAGATATATGTTACCCCTCACCTGGCCTTCTGACCACTGCCATCCCCCTTCCCTCAGAGCAACAGAGAGGGTATCCTGAGGAATGGGAGAGAGACCCTAAGGAGGGTGGCAGAGAGGCAAGGGGGCTGAGAGGCCTCGATGTCAAAACAAGGTCCTGTGGAGGTGTGGGTGGAGATTCAGAGAGGGTCCCAGGCCCTGCTGGGGGACTCCGGGCAGTTGGCAGCCTTTCTCCCACACCTGGCTCAGGTTCATCTGCGTGTGCACAGTGGGGAGCGCCCGTTTCAGTGTGCCCTGTGCCAGAAGAGCTTCACCCAGTTCGCCCACCTGCAGAAGCACCACCTGGTGCATACTGGGGAGCGGCCCCACAAGTGCGCGGTGAGCCCTTGCTCCCCCTCCCCTGTACTTCTGCAGGAAGGAGTTCCAGGTCTCTTGGTGGTGGGGCTGGGGGGTGGCACCTGAGGCTTCGTTCCCAATCCTCCTGAGCAAGTAGAGAGGACAGGAGGTGAGGGTGGGGGAGG
>PVKM010039032.1:0-13902 GCA_004027735.1 Carollia perspicillata | reverse complement strand
ATGTGACCTCCATTTCTGTGGCTCTGCTCCTGTTTTAGGTGTCCTGCTTAGTCTGTTTTTGTTTTAGGTGTGGATGTTAATAACTGTGAATTTGCTGTCCTTTTACTGTTCATATTTTTATCTTCTTTTTCTTAGGTAAGTCCCTTTAACATTTCATATAGTAAGGGCTTGGTGATGATGAACTCCTTGAACTTGACCTTATCTGAGAAGCACTTTATCTGCCCATCCATTCTGAGTGAAAGTTTTGCTGGGTAGAGCAGTCTTGGATGTAGGTCCTTGTGTTTCATGACTTGGAATACTGCTTTCCAGCCCCTTCTTGCCTGTAAGGTCTCTTTTGAGAAATCAGCTGACAGTCTGATGGGAACTCCTTTGTAGGTAACTGTCCCCTTATCTCTTGCTGCTTCTAGAATTCTCTCCATTTTAATCTTGGCTAATGTAATGATGATGTGCCTTGGTGTGTTCCTCCTTGGGTCCACCTTGTTTGGGACTCTCTGAGCTTTCCAGACTTCCTGGAAGTCTATTTCCTTTGCTAGATGGGGGAAGATCTCCTTTATTATTCGTTCAAATGAGTTTTCCGCTTGTTGCTCTTCCTCTTCCCTTTCTGGTACTCCTATAATTCGGATGTTGGAACGTTTAAAGATGTCCTGGAGGTTCCTAAGCCTCGCCTCATTTTTTTGAATTCTTATTTCTTCATTCTTTTCTGCTTGGTTGTTTGTTTCCTCCTTCTTGTCCACTCCATTGATTTGAGTCCCAGTTTTCTTTCCATCACTACTGGTTCCCTGTGCATTTCCCATCATTTCACTTATGAACGCCTTCATTTTTTCGTCTAATTTGCGACCAAAATCAACCAATTCTGTGAGCATCCTGATTAGCAGTGCTTTGAACTGTGCATCTGATAGGTCGGCTATCTCTTGCTTGCTTAAAAGTATTGGCTTTGGGACTCTGAGCTTTTCTTCTGTTTGAGTCATTTTTGGTCAGGTGGCGCCTGTTGAGTATGAGGGGCGGAGCCGTAGGTGTTCACCAGGGCGGGGCAGCCTAGTCGCCAAGTTGTGACGCTGTCTGTGGGGGCGGGGTCAGAGAGGGAACAATGGCGCCCATTCGCGCTCTCTCGAGTTTGTGAGTTTGCGTCCCCTCTGCTGCCTCCCACAAGCAAACTGGGGCCCCTGGCACTGGTTCCCAGGTGGGAGGGTCTATGCACACTCCGGGACCTTGCGAGTCTCTCCGGTGACCTCTCCTGTGAGGCTGGGAGCCTCTCCCAGCACCTTTTCAATCGGTGTTTTTAGGCTTTATTTCCTGTCGTTGGGGCCCTGCGCTGTGCGGTCTGTTTCACTGCCCGCTCTTGCCTAGTTTATCTGCATGCGGATGTGTGTCCACGGTTGGCCAACTGCCCTGCGTGCCTTGCGTGCTCTGCTCATCTCCTCCCCGAGTCTGGGGTCTGTAAGCTCCACGCCACCTACGCCACCCGGCGCTCCCAAGTCTGGCAGCGACCACGTTTTCCTGCCGCTTTCCCTCTCCGCCGGCTGCCGACTCTGCCCCTCTTACCGGTCGGGTTGAATGGTTGTCGACTTCCATAGTTCAATTTTCTGTGTTCTGGTTGTGTTATTGTTTATAAATATTTGTTGTCCTTAATCTTGGTTGTGAGAGGAGGTACAGTGTTTCCACCTACACCTCCATCTTGGCCGGAAGTGATAAAGTATTTCTTAATACCCATAGTTTGCAATCCTTTGATTTGCTGAGAAGTGTTTAACTGAGAAAAAGGAATTTTAACTTGGAATGGTTTTAAGAAAACATAATAAAAAATTGAAGTTTTTATTAACATAACATCTGGCTATAATCCATGTCAGTATCTGACTATTACCATTGATAAATTCCGTTGTACAAATTTACAAATTTGATAAAAGAATCTCAACTGATCAAGGCTGAAAGCTAGTAAAATAAATCTTTTCCACTGAAAGAATTCTTATCTATATTTTAAAGACAACATGGTAAAAGTACAGAACTGATGATATTCAATAAAACAGACTCTTATGTTGATTTTTCTGATTCCTAAAATGGCTTTTAGTCAATCATAGAAGCAACCTATTTCACTGCATGCTTTTTCTCAGGAATCCTCATCAAATTTTACTTGGAAAATTCTAACTTTTTAAGAGAGGAAGGTCAAAAAAGAAAAAAATTTACCACACTCTATTAAAGTTGATTAGAAAATCCTGCAATTACAAAAGAGACAATAGGAATAATCATTTATTAAATTACAAAAGGACTTAACATCAGTATTCTGTACATTTCTTTTCCTTTAACGTGTGGTCGCCTCCCACTGGGGACCTGGCCTGCAACCCAGGTGCGCACCCCAGAACGGGAATCAAATTGGAGACCCCTGGAATTGCAAGCCAGCACTCAGCCACTGAGCCACACCAGTCAGGGATCTGTACATTTTATTTGGAGTGATATACTACTTTCCCAAAACAAGATTATTTCACAAAATTATACTTACCTACATACTTCAGTTTATCAATATACTTTTTTGTTGAGTACCTTAACAGTGCAGTGTTGAGAAAATGAAATATGGTAATTCCCTATTAATTAACCATCCTGTATAATGCAAGCACAACTTGCTCATCAAGCTAGAAAACAAAGTCTGTGGCTAAGAAATGGGACTTTCCCTATAAATATTATTCAAAATGGTTTTTGCTTTGAAAAAATTTACTCTGGTGAGGATTAGCTCCAATGCCAATTTGGGTTTGAACAGGAACCATTTAAATTACTAAACCTATTTTTTAAATAATTGAATGGGGCCATTTTACCTTTCCTAAATATTAATCATAGCTCTAGGACCAAACACAGAAAAGAATATACTTTAGAGAGTTACACATAAATGCAACTTAAAAATCCTTTAGAATTCTAACTTGCTGAAATGTTTTAAAAATTTAGCACTGACCACTGTGGCTCAATTGGTTGGAACTTCGTTCAGTAAACTGAAAGGGTGCGGCTTCAGTCCCTGGTCAGGGTGTTACCAAATGTTTTCTCTCTCTCTCCCTCCCTCCCTCCCTCTCTCCTTTCCTCCCTCTCTAAAAGCAATGAAAAAAAAAAGTCCTTGGGTGAAGATAAAAAAAAATCTATTGAGCAATTTAAAAGTCCACTATTGGAAGTTTTCACAGCTTACTCTGGCTTGTTCTCGAAGTTCATCCACAATTAAGCGATCAACTCTAGATGGGTTGGAAGTCAGCCTTGGAATTGGAGTATTATTAGTACTGGATACTTTTTTTCCTGGGTAATTTTTGGCAAGGGCCAATTCAGTCTGTAAAAAATATAATTATATAATTATATTTTCCCAAATATGATTCAATTGTAATATTTCTCTTAGGCCTAGGCAATAAATTAAAAACTACTCCTTTAAATAATAATTCTGTTTTGGTATCAAAAGGCAACAAATACAAACCATAGTATTTTCTGTCATACTTAATACAAATAAAATACCTGAACACTCCACAGTTTAATACTTTAAAAAGTCAAAAAAATTAACTTTTAACCTGTTAAGGAAAAAGTCTACTTCACTGGCAAAATAAACTTTTCATAAGTACCACATTTTTTTTTAACCCCAAGCTTTTTTTAGTCTTTGAGTCACCTAGTTAATTCCTTATAGTCACGGACTTAAGAGAAGAATTAGCTTTGAAATAAGACAGGTACTCAAAGTACACTAAGGTAAACTAAATGAGGACAGGCAGAGGGGATATACTGAGTCACTCTTACATGGATAGCTTTGCGTTACCTTTTTTCTTTCCTTTTCTAACGCTCTCCATTGTTCATAGCACTCTTCTAGACGAATATGAAGTTCACTGGCTGGTCCACTACGAGTTTTAATTGGTCTTTGAAATCCAAAAGTTGGCACAAAACCAGAAAAGGAATTATCACCATACATCATATCATTAAAATAAGGGTATAAATGGCTTAAGTCATCATAAGAAAACAAATCATAGGAATCCAACAGTGGAACAACTGAATGGCCAAATGGGTGGGTGGATCTTAGGGGAAACCCATTTGAACCCAGTTGTTGAAAACTCTGATTATGCCTTAAATCTCCCATCATATAATTAGAAAAGCATGACGCCTGTGTGCGATTCGCACGACTATTAATATTGTTGTCTCCACTTCCCTGTCTGTGGCTATTAAAATGACTCTGTGCCTCCAACAGATCTTGATATGTATTTGGAGATAAGCCATCTAAATGCTTTGGAACCTCCTCAGGATCATAATGTCCACTCTGGGGCTTAGCTTGAAAATTATGTTTGTTTACATTTTCAATGATCCCATACTGCTGAGCTGAGTAGTTATCACAAAATCCATTTGGCTGCTTTATTTTTTTATCGGTAACAAATTCAAAGAGATTTTCTTCCACAGTCTTTGTCAGTCCTTCCATGTGATTGACAGATTGAATTCTTTCTGCACCATTATAATTGAAATCAAAACTAGAAAATGCTGAAGGGTTCTCTTGGCAGTACTTCTGAAACAAATTGCCATTTGGAGTTAAATTTGTGGATGATAGTTGGGGGAAATCTGAAGAGTGGTTAGAACCTTTTGAAGCTGCACTTAAATGACTTAATTTCATCAAGTTACCTTGATTTCGATAAGGAATAGAAGTGTTATTTTTTGTGTGGACATTCATCCAGTTTGGCCTATTTAAGTTGATACCTCCTGAAGATGTTGCTGAGTTTGATAATAAATTCACTGTTTTAAAATATTCAGAATTTGAGGGGTCAGCTTTAGTGAACTGTTGCTTTTCTGTGACATTAGCAAAATCATTAGTAGCTGGACAAACTGTATGAGGTTTTAGTCCATATTCTGATTTTAAGCCAAAATCAGCAGTGAATGCTGCTTCCTTCACAAACTGTTTTTCTGTCAGGTGTGGTGTAGTTTTTGGAAATGCGAAAGTCTGCTGGTCAGGTATTTTCTCTTCCATTTTTTTCTGATTTGCTGGTTTAACCTGAAATAACTTTGTGTAGGTGTCTGTTTCTACAGTTGGTGGTTCAGGTGTGCCACTGGCTAATTTTTTACTATCCTGGACACTAAAATTTGCACACTTACTAAGCTTCGCCTTATTAGGATGAGCATATTCTGGGTATCTACAATAATCTGCATTTTCATTGTATCTATTAAACTGGGAAAGAAATATCTCTGCCCTTTTTTGCTGTATTGGTGCTTCAAGACTTTTAACACACATTTTCTCTCTTCCATAAGGGTAAGTATCAAGTCCAGATTCTTTCATGATGTCAGACAGGCCAGCTTGTGGTGTAAAACAGTTTTTGATAAATGGATATTCTTGAAATGTTGTTTTAGCTGTATCATTTGTCTGAACATTGTAACAGTTAGAATGATCACTTCGAGAGGAGTACATCCATTGGTCTTCAAGATCTAAACCAGTAAATCCATGATAAAGTTCATCTATTTTTTGTTGTGGCGTGAAATTACTGTTATGCAGGTATTGCTTTTCCACTGCTGACACAGATTCACCACTATAAAGAGCTTGCTGAGAGATGGCTGTATCTACTGGCCTTTTGGTTTCTGTTAACAGGTCATGGTGATCTGCAAATCTTGTGTTCATTGGCCAAACTGACTTTAAATTGGAGGAGCAGGTCCTAGAACAAGTAAATATATTTAATTACAATTTAGGTTTTAAGACTTTATGTTCTCAGTGGAGAAGGTAGGAAAAGTTTTCAAAAACATTTATCTTGCCCCACCTCACCATTCTCTAATCCTTTCCAACCTTGCTTTATAAGCTACCATTACATTCACATAATTCTCTATCGCCTGAAATGTGCTATATGCTATAAATATGTATTTTATGCTATAGATATGTATTTTAATTTTAATATGTCTTCACTATACTTTCCCAAGAGGCATTAAATAATAAGGTCTGAGGCTGATGACTGCATGGTCTTACATAAATATTTTATCTATAGTAAGCAGAACACAAAGTCAGTTTTTCCTTTAATTAGTTATTACATAATACCAGTGTTATTGACCACAATTTTTTCAATGAAAAAGAGGTCTTGCTGAAACTGTTACTGAAATTAAAATATTTTTCATTGGTTACATGTGTGCTGCATACTTCCCTATTTATGAAACAGAACATTTGGGTTATATGGCTTTCACACCCAAATAAAATAATTAATGTATATTTAAATTGTTTTTACCAAATGAATAAAATCCATATGGACTTCTGCACAGCAGAAGTTACACTTTTATTCTTTAGGATATATGTATAAAATCTCCTTGGAATTCATACTCTTTAAGCCAAATTTTAGCTCATGAACTCAAGGAAAATAGCTCTAAATTATGAAAGAATAATTTTCCAACTGAAAGTTCTTAATAGCAAATTAAACCCTAGAGCCTGGCTGGTGTGGCTCAGTGGATTGAGCGCAGGTCTATGAACCTAGGGGTTCACCGGTTCGATTCCCACTCCGGGCACGTGCCTGGGTTGCAGGCCAGGTCCCCAGTGGGGGGCATGCAAGAGGCAGCCACACATTGATGTTTCTCTCCCTCTCTTCCTTCCTCACTCTCTAAAACTAAATAAATCTTTTTAAAAAATAAATTATACCTTAGAGTGAAACTGTCAGCTATATGCAAGGACCTAAACAAAATCTAGGCTCCTAAAAACAAGTATTTGAATTAAGATGTCTACTGTCAGATGATCCTCTATTAAGTGAAAATAGAAGTAAATGAATAGGATAACTTAGTATACAGGGTAGGGCAAAAGTAGGGTTACAGCTGTTTGTATGGAAAATAATACAATAATAAATAATAACACAAGAATAAACTGCTTTGTGTACTCATAACTATAAACCTACTTTTGCCCCATTCTGTATATGAATGTAAAAGCTTACTATATACTATGAAGCTTGATATGAAGCTAGTATATATGATATACTAACCCATCAGCAAAATATGACTGTGACTTGTCTTGTTCTTCCAAAATGTTAGATACAAGTCCATATAAGTCTGTTTCACTGCCATAGTCATTTCTTTCTGTCTGAATCCTAAAAATAAATGAATATCACATATAAATCATTTTACTCACACTGAAATACAACATATTGGTTTCTGTTTCCAGACTTATGCTACCATTATTTTCTACAAAATATTTGGATTGAATATACACCGTAATTTTAAATAAAAAGGGAACAAAAACTCAATTATTATTTTCACTTTAGCTTACTGTCTATGCTATGTAAACATTTTTCCTTTATTTCAAGTCCTATGTCTAGTTCACAATGTGTGCTTGCCTTTTATTTCTCCAAAACGCCTGCTATTCATTATAGGTGACCAAATATAAATCTCTGACCTATGATGCTTGGTACTGTGGCTGCTCCTGAAAGGAAGTCCAGTCCCATTTTACATCCTTCAGTCAGCACTTGCTCAGATTTTTGATTTGTGATTTGAAAACCATATGAACCTGTTGCTTTATTTTTGTGTCTCTTTATACTAACTTTGGATTAGAAAGTAAAATGTGATGTGATCATCCTAGATACCCCAGCAATATTGCAGTTGTCCCTTAAATGTAATAGACCTAGTGGCTCTCTAAATCCTCACCAAAGAGATGACTGGATTTCCATATACCCAATATTCTACCTGGTGACTAACACTGTCTAAATAATACAAAATGTAAAAACGATAAGAAGATGGAAAATTTGTGCCTTTTTACCTCCTATGGATTTTGGGTAATTTGTTCCTAGAGCTAACATGTTGTTTTAAATTATAACTTCTTGTTTTCTCATATGTTTTAACTTGTTTCTCAAAAGTTAAAAGTTGTTTTTAACTTTCAATACTGTTAGGGTATTTTTAGAAATAAAAAATACCTTATATTTGCATAACATTCAAACATTTCATTGATCTTCAGAACATAAGATGGGCAAAGTATTAGTAATCATTCAGCTGTTGAATGATCGATCATCTGAGATATTAAGAAACTTGTGCCTGGTTAGTGTGGCTCGGTGGACTGAGCACTGACCTGCAAACCAAAAGGCTGCTGGTTCGATTCCTAGTCAGGGCACATGCCTGGGTTGTGGGCCAGGTCCCCAGTTGGGAACATGTGAGAGGCAACCGATTGATACTTCTCCCACACATGATGTTTCTCTTCCTCTTTTCCTCCCTCCCTTTCCCTCTCTCTGAAAATAAATAAATCTTCAGAAAAAAGAAACTTGTATTTTGCAAGGATATATGATTTGCCAAAATTTTACTTGCTAAACAAATGGTCTTTTTCCACTACATCATGTTATTTCACAAATATTCAATATAAAGGGTTTTTTTAAAAGATTTTATTTATCTTTAGAGGGGAAGGGAAGGAGAGAGGGAGAGAAATATCAATGTATGGTTGCCTCTCGTGTGTCCCCTGCTGGGAACTGGCCTGCAACCCAGGCATGTGCCCTGACTGGGAATCGAACTGGTGACCCTTTGGTTTACAGGCCTGCACTCAGTCCACTGAGCTACACCAGCCAGGGCTCAATATAAAGTTTTCATATAATATTAGTATGTATCTAAATATAATCATGTTATATATACTAAACTGTCAGTAGTTGCTATTGGGAGGTGGGGAGGCAGGTTTAAGGTGGACTTCTGCTTTTCTTTATATATTTTTATAAAGTCCTTTTTAAAAATTTATTGATTTTAGAGAGGGGGGGGGGAGAGAGAGAGAGAAAACACTGATTTGTTTTCTATTTAATTATGCATTCTTTGGTTGATTTTTGTATGTGCCCTGACAGGGGATAAAACTCACAACCCTCGGGTATTGGGACGATGCTCTAACCAACTGAGCTATCTCTGGCCAGGGCCTGGAAAACCTTAATTTTTTCAATGAACAGCTACAAGTTAAAAAATATTTGCTTTTTAATAGAATTATATATTACATAATCTTTCTAATAAAAATCACTTGTATAGTGAATTCACCACAAATCTTAACAATTTTTTAATTAATAAGATTTTTAAAATAATTATTTTCTGCTTAAACTAAAGATGCATCAACTTCTATTAAATGCTCCCTTACATATAATTAAAATAAAGGTAGATGTCACTCCCTAGCTTTTCTTTGCAATAGGCTTCCATAATATCTTACCTCTTTTCAACCTCACTATACTTGCAGTGCCTGGCAGATTGTCATCATCATTAGTATTGTAAAATGTATAAAGGCAGGGATAATATTTGCCTTTGTTATGTTAATATCTCCATTAGGAGAGAATCTAGTATAGATTAGTCCCTTATTTGTAGAATTGCACAGAAAAATAATTAAAAGTATCTTATAAATCATGTTTATTGTGTACTTGGTGAAGGAAAAAAATTACTGAAAATTTAGAATTGAATGAAGAAAGAGATCTAAAAGTTCTAACTCTTTTATATATCTTTCATAAGAGGAACTTAAGATTTACTCACTAAAGGTATCTCTAATGAATAAAAAACAGTAATAAGCTAAAAATTATATACATATAATTGGGCACATACATATGCCCAATTTAGGATTTCCTAAAAGCATGGTAAACATAAAATTATGCCATAACAAAAATTAAAAACAGAATTAAAATGCTGATATAAGGAACAAAGAGCTAATACAACTGGGTTCCCATGTAATCAAACTTAACACTTCATTTAGTGTGAGACATATAATTTATTAATTTACCTGTTCTTTACATTAATCTGAGAATTAGAAGGCTGTTTAACATCATCTCCATAAGTAGACCATGGTGCATAGAAAAGTGAAGAATCTACAGAACTTGCATATTCTGTTGATGAAGAAAGTGGAGTATAGGTCTGTCTTAGGTCAACATTGTCTTCACTCTGAAATTTTAAAGAAACACTCATGTATGTATCAGACACATTGAAACTACATTTATTATAGAATATTAGTGGAGCCATAAGAAATTGGAGGAAATAACGCGCATAACGTTTGGGAGACAAATCAAATGTAGACAGCCATTTAAACTTACCTTACATTAGGGATTAGCACATTTTTTCTGTAAAGGGTCAGATAATACTAGGGTTTGCTAACTGTTATGGTCCCTGTAGAAACCATAGATAGATGATATGTGAACAAATGGATGTGGCAGTATTCCAATAACTTTTTTAAAGATATACAATTTTTTAAAATATTTTATTTATTTATTTTTAGAGAGAAGGGAAGGGAGGGAGGAAGAGAGAGAGAAACATTAATGTGTGGTTGCCTCTTATGTGGCCCCCACTGGGGACCTGGCCCACAACCCAGGCATGTGCCCTGACTGGGAACTGAACTGGTGACCCTTTGGTTCACAGCCCGTGCTCAATCCACTGAGCGACACCAGCCAGGGCCCAATAATTTTTTTTACAAAAATAAGCATTTGGCAGATCTAACCTAACCCCTAATTATTGCTTATAACTAGTATAAAACACCTACTATTCTTGCAGTTTTAATTTTTTGAACAGATGAACATAATGTAAACACTAGCAATGTTATTTTTCATAGAACATTTACAAAACTCAGTCTTAACGCTCTGAATCTGTTTTTTAAAGAAGTGAATGTACATTTATGTAGAGTTTCAAACAAATTTCAATACATTATTGTATTCAGTTAACCTTGTGACATGGGTATTCTATTTTATTTTTTTAAAGATTTTATTTATTTATTTTGAGAGAGAGAAGGGAGGGAGAAAGGGAGAGAAAAATCATTGTGAGAGAGAAACATCAACCAGCTGCCTCTCCTACGTGCCCCAACTGGGGACCAAACCCTCAAACCAGGCATGTGCCCTAATCAGGAATCGAACCTGCGACCTTTTGCTTTGCAGGAAAATAATCAGCTGAGCCACATGGGTCAGGACTGGGTATTCTATTTTAAAAATGAGAAAACGGAGGTTACAAGTTACTGAGCCCATAGGTGACAAAACTAAAACCCAACTGAAGGCCTTCTTACGCTTATTCTAGAGTAAGAATAGTGTTATTATTATTACTGCTTTTTTAAAACGGTATCTTAAATTTTCAGTCTTGTTTCTACCTTCAAGAGATATAAGAATGAGATGATATATAAAATGTTATGATCTCTTCATAAATTTCAAAGATATTACTACAATTAGCCCTGACTGGTGTGGCTTAGATGGTTGGGCATCATTCAGCAAAGTGAAAGGTCGCCAGTTTGATTCCCAGTCAGGGCACATGTCTAGATTGCAGGTTCAGTCTTCGGTCAGATCAGTGTTTCTCTTATATAGGTGTTTCCTTCCCTCTCCTCTCTTCCTTTTCCTCGATCTAAAAAATAAATAAAATCTTTTAAAAGAGTTATTACTATAATTAGAAGAAAAATACCAGTTAATTTTCTTTTTCTGGTGAACATTTCTACAATGAACTTTGACTAAATAAGGTAAAAAGTTTGAATTTTAAGATTTTAATTACTTAAAATCCTGTCTCCTTCCAAAAAGGACTGAGGAACAGTGAAAATAATTTGAAATACTTGAAATAGAATGAATTTAATAAACAATGAAAGATTAAACATTTAGGTGTGTTTTACTCTAGAAAATCCTTCTTTAAAGAAGTCTGAAAGTATAGGTTCAGAATTTTTAACTCTCCAAATAAGGAACTGCTAAAACCTGAGATGTAATGACTATAAATATCCAGATATAACACTGTAGAAATGTCTTCTTATACAACATGGAGCAAAAGTAGGTTTATAGTTGTGAGTACACTAAACACAGTTTAGTTTTGTAGTATTATTATTTATTATTGTATTATTTTCCATACAAACAACCATAAACTTACTTTTGTTCCACCCTGTACTTACAAATAGAGAATATAATCTTCGCTAAAAAAATGTGTAATTACTTTTATTCTCTTAATCAAAATTTACATTAAAAGACATAGTTAAATCAAAGTATTCCTGAATTTTTTATCTTATTCATAGACATAATTGTAAAACAACATTTTAAATATACAATATTGAATTTATGCTATACCAGTAAAATATGAAAATTAGCCCTGGCTGGTGTGGCTCAGTGGACTGAGTGCCACTTGTGAACCAAAGGGTCACCAGTTTGATTCCCAGTCAGGGCACATGCCTGGGTTGCAGGCCAGGTCCCAGTGTGGAGCATGTGAAAGGCAACCACACATTCCTTGAAAGAAGGGATTTCTCTCTTCCTTGAGAGAAAAGAAGGAAGTTTCTCTCTCCCTTCCTTTCTCTGAAAATAAGTAAACAAAATCTTTTAAAAAATAAAATTTTGAAAATATCTTTCAATCATTCATCTTCAAGAATCTCAAATATTTTACAACCATTTGTTTAAATTCTGGTTGTGATGACTATTTCTATACATAATCTTGTTTATAGCTTATTTACATCATGATGACCCTTCTGAAGCTGAGGAAACTAAGGCACAGAAGAATTTTTGCTAAGAGTGCCACCACTAAAAACTACCTTTCCAGATGTTAGTAACTTTTACAAAGATTTTTGTCTTTACGACCTTTCATAGTTTTATTCTTTTAGTTCTGAAGTTTTTATTATAGGCCTACCTTAACTCTTTTAGGTGTGAAGTGTCCAAAGTGATGTAAATAATTGTTCATCTTTTAAAAACAATTGCTTAAACAAAAGGAGCATTTTCAGATTATGTAATATCAAACAAGGTAAAGGGTACTGGAAACTAAATATATTTTGGGAATATACTTTCAAGTATACTTCACATTTCTATTTTTTATTTTATTTGTTTTATTTTTTTCATTTTTACTTCACGCTTTAAATAAGTTTTGAGTATTAGAAAATTAGGTCCTTTTAAAAGATTGATTTAAATTTTATATTCCAGGATAAAATAAGCAATTAAAGCAATGTGGTGGATTCAAACATAATTGTACTTTAAATTTCTGGATCCTTTTCACTTAAAACATTTACAGACATTAAATATGCAAATACTTGGGGTTGGCATTTTTATTAGACCTAGGTTAATTGCAAAACGGACTACTTATATCCTTGATATGCTTAAAACTACTGAAAATAAACCCAAATTTTAGCAGTGATGTATACATCAGAGAGAGTGGAGGAATGCTGGTCTTGGCAGTGACAAGACCTGGGTTCCACGTAAGCTGTGCCACTTGGGGCCCAAATCAAGCTCTCCCTTCCGTAATTTCAGTCTGGGCCTCACTCTCTCAGTCAGCACAGTGAGCAAAATATTTTATGAGGCTGTAGTGGGGATTGAATAACTTATTTCAGGGTATTATTATATCAAAAATATAACAATGTCAATGTTGATATCCTGCTTAAATAATTTCAAATGAAAATAACTTACATTGCCTTAAGATTAATTTAACATGACTAACGAAATTAAATATTTTAGGTGAGCCCTGGCTGGTGTAGCTCAGTGGATTGAGCGCGGGCCTTCGAACCAAAGGAAAACGTTAGATTCCCAGTCAGGGCACATGCCTGGGTTGCGGGGCGGTTCCCAGCGGGGAAAGCACGAGAGGCAACCACACATTGATATTTCTCTCCCTCTCTCCTTCCCTTCCCCTCTAAAAGAAGATAAATAAATTTAAACAATAAATAAATATTTTAGGTGAGGTAAAAGGTAGCGTGTAATGCAAGGCATTGTTAAAGCCGGAGAATAATTTCACCTTTAAATTCTCAAAAGTATGTTTGCACAGACTTCCATGTTTAAAGGAAAAAAATGTTGTGAGGTCACTACGTAAATATGGATTTTCCTACATTTCCAACCTCGCTGAAGACGACGAAAACAAGAAAAAACTAGGGGTCTGGTTTTTTCCCCTACGGGAAATGGCACATACGGGGTCTGGCACAAATAACGCCCCCCCCCCCTTTTTTTTATTACAAACTCTTTTATTGCAGAATGACAAGCACGTCGCACTCGAGCCCCGCACAGGGCGTTTCAGGTGCAGCGGTCACATTACTACTGAGCCAAACCG
>PVKM010039031.1:0-13914 GCA_004027735.1 Carollia perspicillata | reverse complement strand
ACAGTATTCACAGCTCCTGCAGGGCCTGAGTCCTACGGTGAAAGAGCCAGCAGCACCCTGCAGACACTAGTTTCCCTCAGAGCCCATTCCCTCAGGAAGCTTTATAGTAGAATGATTCTGGTGAGACAATTCACTGTTGATAGCTCTCTCCAGTACCCTGACGAGAGAATCTCAGCGCGTTCTGGAGAGTGGATTTCAGTAAGTTATAATGACACAATTCCAGGAATTCCAGTAAGTTCCAGCAGGCAGGTTTCCAGAAAGTTCCACTGGTGCAGCACCACAGTGAGTGCTCTGCTATGCTGTGAGTAAGATCTGAGGAAACAGCTCCCACAAGAACCGTCCTCACTTCCAACAAGTTCAGGGGGTTCCTAAAACCATCCTCAGTTTCAATAATTTGCTGAAGGACACTCAGAACCCACAGAAAGTTAAAAATATTTTAAGTTTATTACAGGTTAAAATCAGCCAAGGGAAGGAGTACACAGGGCAGAGGCTAGGGAGGGTCCAAATGCAGACCTTCTGGCTGTCTGCTCCATGTAGAAACATAAGGAGAGTCACCTTTCCCTGGCCATGACATGTGCACAGAGTACTGCCCACCATGGAAGCTCATCACACTTTTGGTGTCCACACTTTTTAATTAGCAATCAATCACATACTGCCCATTTGGCTGACTTTTAGTCTTCAGCTATCCATTGTCCACGTTAATAGCTTATTCTCCATGTCCTCCTGAGGCTGGGGCTGGCATGGCATAGCCAAAGTCTCCATCATAAATCTCACTTAGACTGTCCAGTGGCCAAGGCCCACACAAACAAAGTCGCTCCCACCTAGTGTGCCTAAAGATCACCTTCCAGAAGATGAAGGCAGGCCAGACCTCTTCATGCTATACACCCATTATGTTCATAAATTTTTATAATACTTCATTAGTTGGAAAGTTTACATAAAGACAATCTTTGTATCAATAATTTCCTTATTCTAATATACAGTTTCCATAGCAAAATAAATCTTCACTATTTCTCTTTATTTATGTTTTCAAAATAGTGAGTTTTAGAATTATCCTTCGAAGGGATCCATTACGTTTCTAGGATGAACACAATGATTAACTCAGGGATTGAAACATATATAATAGTTTTAATCCACTGTGTTATGATTTATTGATAGCCATAATGCATTATCCTTGGTTATGTCAACTTTGCTCCTAAGTCCTTTGATATAATCTAAGTCATCTTTCATATTTCCTTGTTTTCTGTTATGACAAGATATTCCAGGCTCATCTCCTACATTTCTTGCCCCACACCTGGTGTAGTCATTTTTCCAGAGAACCATTGGTTTTTGTAGTGGGAAACAGTAGTCAGGGACCCTAATCTGGGCACCAGTAATCTTCATTGCTACTAAGGTGGTCATTGTTCATATGCTTTTCAGTGGACATAGCTAAAAATTAATACATTGTATTAGGTTACATTATGTCATGCTATGTTGTATTAGTAATATAACATGAGTTCATACTGAACCACAAAGTTTTTACTTAAACTTACTGATCTTACATTTGTATTCCCTTTGTTTCATGCCCCAAATCCAATTTCTCAAATATATGAACATAATACTTATTTCTTTCATCTCACATACAGTCACAATTATCACAGCACAACAATAGACACAATATAATTACTGAAAATAGTTTAAAATCAGTGTAAAGCGCCCTGCCTGGTGTAGCTCAGTGGATTGAGTGTGGGCTGTGAATTAAAGGGTCGCCGGTTCAATTCACAGTCAGGGCACATGCCTGGGTTGCAGGCCAGGTCCCCAGTGGGGGCCACACAAGAGGGCAACCACACATTGATGTTTCTCTCCCTCACTTTCTCCCTCCTTTCCCTCCTCTCTAAAAACAAATAAATAAAATATTTTTTAAAAAATTAGTGTAAAGCTAATTTTTCCTTAGGGACAACTCAACTTAGCATGCTTGATAAATTAATGTATGCAAAGTCACTTGGTGTTTCTTGCTAAATGGTTTTGCTGCCAACTGAATACACAAGTTTCACCAGTTTCATTTTGCTGTCAATTTTTATGGATTGCTTTTTAAATTTTAATTATGTTTGTAATACATAAAATACATGAAGTACAGGAAAAATTATAATCCAAATATTATAAAGTACTTAAATATAATTTAAGTACATATTTCCAAATCAAGTATGTGTGTTAAAATATGTAAGAATAGCTACTAAAGGAATATAAAAATTAATAGTAGTGAGAATAAAGGAAACTTGAGCAATCACACGAAAGGCAATATATTAGTTGCCATTAGTGTAATTGAAGAAAACAGAGGTTCAGCTGCCTGCCACCACAAAAACCAAACTTGTGAAGCAAGTGACGTTGCAAAAGGAAAGAGGTTTCATTCAGGTGCAGCACAGCCGGGGAGAATGGCGGACTCCTGTCTCAAAGACCATCTCAATCTCCCTGCTCAAGCCCGAGATTCTTATAGGGATAGGGAGGGGAGGACTTTTTCTCTCTATCTGGTTGGCACACTTGGCGCCTTGTCCACTCATATTTCTAGCTTTTGGCACTTGGGCCCTATCCATTCATGTCTCTAGCTTTCTGCAGGCTCACTGTAAGAATCTCTCCCTGATGCCATGTTGGCCAATTGGGGAAGACTCCCCATTTTTCAACTGTCTACAGTAACATTAGTGTATAACTAATTACCCCAAAACTTATTAGCTTAAAACAAGAAATATGCTTTATCGCACAGTTGCTTAGGTCAGAAATTCAGAAGAAGTCCAGCTGGATGGATAGATCTCAGGGTCTATCATGAGGTTTCAATCCACAGGCTGGCCAGTGGTGTGGTTGTCCGAAGGCTTGACGAGGCTAACGGATCTGCTCTGTAGCCCAGTCACATGACCGCTAGCATTTGTCCTGTCCTTCACTAGCTGTATCCAAAGTTGCACACTGTTCCTTCCATTTTGTTTGATTCAGCAGATGCAAGTAGCTAAATGCAGTCCTTGCTCCAGGAGATAAGGATTAGGCATCACAGATTAAGTGGAAGAGAAGCGAGAATTTGTGGACCTGTTAAAACCATCATAGCCAGCCCTGGCCAGAGGCTCAGTTGGTTGGAGCGTTGTCCAGGAACTGAAAGGTTGCATTTCTATTCCCAGCCAGGGCACGTACTTAGGATGCAGGTTCGATCCCCTGGCTGGAAAAACCTCCAGTTCAGGCACATATGGAAGGCAACTAATTGATGCTTCTCTCTCATATTGCTTTTTCACTTTTTCCCCTCTCTCTCTAAAAGCAATAATAAATTTTTTAAGTCCTTAGGTAAGGATTTTTTAAAAAATCACACTCAAGAAGGAGGAAAACGCATAAACTAAGAAAAAACTTAGTAAATAGGAATAACATCCACAAAAGGAATACTGTACCAAAGTATGAATAATTTCAGTGAGCATAAATAGATTCATTATGCTTGCCTATTTAAAAAAAAACAAACAAATTCTTAATCACTGGATTTTTATAAAAGGCAGCAATGTACCTTGACTGGTGTTGCTCAGTTGGTTGGGTCATCCTACAAAGTGAAAGGTTTGAGTACCAGTCAGGGCAAATGCCAGGGTGTCAGGTTTGGTCCCCGGCTGGGGCACATACAAGAGGCAACGAATGGACTGATGTTTCGCTCTCACATCAATGTTTCTCTCCTCTTTCTCCCTGCCTTCCCTTTTCTCTAAAAGTAAATAAAATCTTTTAAAAATAAAAGTAAAAAATAAAAGGCAGCAACATGCTGCTTATGATAAACTACACATCATAATATGACAGAAGGTAAAGAGATTTAAGAAAAGAATATTTGACAAATACAGCAGGGAGCAGAAGTAGGTTTACAATTGTGAGTACATAAAACAAAGTTTATTCTTGCATTATTATTTATTATTATATTATTTATTTGTACTACAACTATAAGCCTACTTTTGCCAATGCCTGCATTACGCAAAAGTTAGTGAAGCAACAATATCATACAAAATAGACATTATTGCAAAACGTATAATAGGTAAAAAAAATAACTTATTGATAAAAGGAACAACTAACCAGAAAAGTAAAAGTTTCTGGCATTGTATGCAAAACCTAAAATTATCAGGAGAAGTTTGAAAATCCATAATTATGCCACATTTTTATAAAATCCATCTATAAGCTGCTCCAGAGTCACAGCAAGGTGGAGAAGTTCACTCACATAGAAGAGCATGAAAGGAAAAAACAGAACCTTTGAACTTGCAGATTAAGTAACACGTGACATTTGTTTTCCATCTCCAGAAGAAAAGGACTGCAGGCTCTCCATGACAATCACACCAACAAGCAGAACACCCACTGCCACGGTTTTTAGATGCGCGTGATAGAAAGTCACACACATCTCCCACTGTAATCTTCAAAGTTGTCTCAAAAGGTTTTATACCTTTACTTCTTCCATGTAAAATTTAGGTACAGCTTGTCAAGTTCCACAAAAATCTGAGACATGATTTGGATTGAAATTGCAATCATTCTATAGATGAACCACAGTGACTTTTTTACAATCAATTTCCCACCAGTAGGTGCTACTGGTCCCCTGACTCAGAGCTTCTGTTCTGCCCTTCAGTGGTGGTGCTAGAGGACCCTGACCTTAAGGTCTCACACAGCTTTCCTTAGATTTATGACTTACACTTTTAAAAAATTTTGTTTCAATTATAGTTGATATTCAATATTATTTTATATTATTTTCATCCATATATAATAGTGGTTAAATATTCATATAATTTACAAAGTGATCACCACCCCCAGATAATTCACATACCAATTTACAACACACATAGTTATTACAATATTTTCACTATATTCTCTGGGGTAAACTTTGCATCCCCATCACTATTATGCAACTACAAATTTGTACTTCTTAATCCCTTCACATTTGCCACCCAGTCCCCCAATTCCCCACCCCTCTGTCAACCATCGGTTTGTTCTCTGTATCTGTGAGTCTGTTTCTATTGTGTGTGTTCATTTATTTTGTTCTTCAGAATCCACATATAAGTGAAATCATATAGTAATTGTCTTTATTTGTCTGACTTCTTTCACTTTGGATAATACCCTCTAACTCCACCTGTGCCGTTTTCACACCAACATTTACTGAACAGACTGTCCTTATCCATTGTATGTTCTTGCCTCCTTTTTCATATAGTAATTGACTATATAGGTATAGGTTTATTTCTGGGCTCTCTAATCTGTTCCATTGATCTATGTGTCTATTTTTATGCAAGTACCTAGGGACTTTTATTACAACAGCCTTGTGTATAGATTGATATCAGGTAGCTTGATACCTCCAACTTCGTTCTTCCTGATCAAAATTGCTATTACTTTTCAACATGTTGTGTGGTTCCATAAAATTTTTTGGAGTATTTATTCTAGTACTGTAAAAAACATCACTGTCATTTTGATAGGCATCACACTCATTCTATACATTGCTACAGGTAATATGGACATTTTAATGATGTTAATTCTTCCTATCCATGAGTAGTTTATATGCTTCAATTTATCTGTGTCTTCTTCGCTTTCTTTATTGAGTGTCTTACAATTTTCCTAGTACACGTCTTTCCCTTTTTATTGAATTTATTGGGGTAACATTGGATAATAAAACTATATAGGTTTCAGGCATACCATTCTATAATACACCATTAGTATATTGCACAGTGTGTTCACCACCCCAAAGTACAGGCCTTTACCTCCTTGATTAGATTTAGTCCTAGGTATTTTTTTATGTAGTTGTAAATGGGATTGTTTTCTTAGTTTTCCTTTCTGATACTTCATTATTGGTGTATAAAAATGCAGCCCTTTCACGAATACTTATTTTGTATCCTGCTACTTTACTGAATTCATTTATCAGTTCTATTAGTTTTTTGGTGGAATCTTTAGGAGTTTTTTAATATGCAATATCATTTCATCTGCAAATAATGATAATTTTATTTCTATCTTTCCAATTTGGATGCCTTTTACTTCTTATTCATGTATGATTGCTGTGGCAAGGATATACAAAAATGTGTTTAATAAGAGGGGTCAAAATGGCCATTCCTGTCTCGTTTGTGATCTTAAGAAAAATGCTTTTAGCTTTTCCCCATTGAGTATGTTGTTAGCTGTGGGTTTGTCATACATGCCCTTTATTATGTTGAGGTATGTTCCATCTATTTCCACTTTGCTGAGAGTTTTTATCATAAATAGGTGCTGGATTTTATCAAATGCTTTTTCTGCATCTATTGATGTGATCATGTGATTTTTATCCTTCATTATGTTTGTGTGGTGTATCATGTTAACTGATTTGTACATATAGTACCAACCACACATCACAGAAATAAATCCCACTCAAACATGGTGTATGATGTTTTTGATGTATTGCTGAATCAAGTTTGGTAATATTTTCTTGAGATTTTTGCATCTCTGTTCATCAGGGATATTGGCCTATAATTTTCTATTCTGTGGGTGTCTTTCTCTGGTTTTGGAATCAGGATAATGCTGCACATATAGAATGAATAAGGAAAACTACCCTCCTCTTGAATTTTTTTAAAAAGATTTTATTCATTTATCTTCAGAGAGAGGGGAAGGGAGGGCGAAAGAGAGGGAGAGAAACAGTAATGTGTGGTTGCCTCTACCATGCCCCCTAATGGGAACCTGACCCAAAACCCAGACATGTGCCCTGACTGGAAGTGAAACCAGTGACCACTGAGACACTCCAGCCAGGCCTGAATTTTTTTAATAGTTTGAGAAGTATAAAGTTTAATTCTTCTTCGAATGTTTGGGAAAATTCACCTGCAAAGCCATCTAGTCCAGCACGTTTGTTTGTTAGGGAGCTGTTTTGATTACTGCTTCAGTTAAATCTGTTCAGATTTTTGGAAGATTGTATATTTCTAGGAATTTTTCCATTTTTTCCACAGTGTCTAAGTTGTTGACATATCTTATAATGTTTTCTTATAATACTTTGTATGTCTTTGGAGTCAATTGTTCCTTTTCCTCTTTCATTTCAGATTTTATTTGGGTCCTCCCTCTTTTTTCTTGATTGTCAGGTTAAAGGTTTATCAATGTCCTTTATATTTTCAAAAACCCAGCTCTTAGTTTCATTGATCTTTTGCAATGTGTTTAGATTCTACTTTGTTTATTTCAGCTCTAATCTTCATTTTTCCTTCTTCCTACTCATCCTTGGCTTTATTTATTGTCTCTTTTAGCTTTCTCAGATATAACATTAGATTAATTATCTGAGATTATACTTGTTCCTTTTTTAATATATTTTATTGATTATGCTAGTATATTTGTTCCATTTTCCCCCTTCACTCCCCTCCACCCTGAACACCCCCTCCCACCCACATTCCCAGCCTTTAGTTCATGTCCATGGGTCATATATATAAGTTCTTTGGTTTCTACATTTCCTATACTATTCTTAACCTCCCCCTATCTGTCTTCCACCTACCATTTATGCAACTTATTCTCTGTACCTTTAACCCTCTCTCCTCACCCACTCCCCTGGTGGTAACCCTCCATGTGATCTCCATTTCTGTGGTTCTGTTTCTCTTCTAGTTGTTTGCTTTTGTTTTTGTTTTTGTTTAGGTTCAATTGTTAATAACTGTGAGTTTGTTGTCATTTTACTGTTCATATTTTTTATCTTCTTTTTCTTAGATAAATCCCTTTAACATTTCATATAATAAGAGCTTGGTGATGATGAACTCTTTTAACTTGACCTTATCTGAGAAGCATTTTATCTACCCTTCCATTCTAAATGAAAGCTTTGCTGGATAGAGTAATCTTGGATGTAGGTCCTCACCTTTCATGACTTGGAATACTTCTTAACAGCCCCATCTTGCCTGTAAAGTCTCTTTTGAGAAATCAGCTGACAGTCTCATGGGAACTCCTTTGTAGGCAACTGCCTCCCTTTCTCTTGCTGCTTCTAGGATTCTCTCCTTCATTTTAATCTTGGGTAGTGTAATTTTGATGTGCCTTGGTGTGTTCCTCCTTGGGTCCAACTTCTTTGGGACTCTCTGAGCTTCCTGGATTTCCCAGAAGTCTATTTCCTTTGGCAGACTGGGCAAGTTCTCCTTTATTATTTGTTCAAATAACTTTTCCACTTGTTGCTCTTACTCTTCTCCTTCTGGTACCCCTATAATTCAGATGTTGGAATATTAAAAGATGTCCTGGAGGTTCCTAAACCTCTCCTCATTTTGTTGAATTCTTGTTTCTTCATTCTTTTCTGATTGGATATTTCTTTCTTCCTTCTGGTCTGCACCATTGATTTGAGTCCCAGTTTCCTTCCCATCACTATTGGTTCCCTGTACATTTTCCTTTATTTCACTTAGCATAGCCTTCATTTTTTAAAATCTAATTTGCCACCAAATTCAACCAATTCTGTGAGCGTCCTAATTACCAGCGTTTTGAACTGTGCATCTGATAGGTTGGCTATCTCTTCGTCGCTTAGTTGTATTTTTTCTGGAGCTTTGATCTGTTTTTTCATTTGGACCTTTTTTTTTGTCTTGTCTCACCTCTTACATAATAAGGGGTGGAGCCTTAGATGTTCACCAGGATGGGGCAACCCAAGTCTCTGGGTCATGACCCTGTGTGTGGGGAAGAAGTCTGAGAGGGAACAATGGCACTTGCTCTGCTCTCTGCCAGCTTTCAGTCACTTCCCCCACTACCCACCAGCACATTGGGCCTTTCTGGTGCTGATTCTGATGTGGGTGGGTTTGTGTACCTTCTAGGACCCTGTGGTCTCTCCAGTGAACTCTCCTGTGAGGCTGGGAGTTTATCCCACTGCTGCCTCAACCCTCACAGGTGTTTTCAGTCAGTGATTTGAGGCTTTATTTCCCCACACTAGGATCCCGGGTTGTGTGGTCCATCCAGCTCCCAGTTTCACCTGGTGTATCTGCACTTGAATGTGGGACCACCTGGTCCACCAGCTGGCACCTTGCCAGCCAGCTTCAGCCTTGCCCACTCCCCTCCACAATCCGCTGCCTCACCGGGTCCACCAGCCACTGCCTTGCAGCAAGTTCTCTCGGCTGGGCTGCCCCACTCCGCCCCTCCTACTGGTCTGGATGAATACGTCTTCTTTAACTCCTTGGTTGTCATACTTCCATACAGTTGATTTTCTGTCAGTTCTGTTTGTTTTTTGTTTTTAAATTGTTGTTGTCCTTCTTTTGGTTGTGAGAGGAGGCACAGTATGTCTACCTATGCCTCCATATTGGCCAGAAGTCTGTTCTTGTTTCTTCAGGTATGCATGTATTCCAATGAATTTTCCTCTTAGGACTGTTTTGCTATGAGCCATTGATTTGAGGTTGTGGTGTTTTCATTTTCATTTGTTTGAAGGTAATTTTTTATTTTTTCCTTGGTCTTCTTTTAACCCATCCATTATTTAGTAATGTTATTAAGCATCCATGTGTTTGTGTGTTTTTCAGTATTTTTCTTCTCTCTTTTAATTTCTAATCTCATACCATTGTGGTTAGAGATGATGCCTGATATGATTTCAGTCCTAAGTCATTTGAGCCTTGTTTTGTAGCCTAATATGTTGTCTATACTGGAAATGTCTTATGTGCTCTTGAAAAGAATGTATATTCTGTGGTTTGTGGTGAAATGCTCTGAAAATACCAATTAAACCCATCTTGTCTAATGTGTCCTGATTCCCTGCTGATTTTCTGTCTGGAAGACCTATCCACTGATGTCAATGGGGTGTTAAAGTACCCTACTACATCTGTATTACTTTCAATCTCTCTTTTTATGTCCATCAACATTTGCTTCATGTATTTAAGTGTTCATGGAAAGCACTGGCATATATGCCAATCCTTGGAAAAATTGTCTTCCATGAAACCAGTCTCTGGTATCAAAAAGGATGGGCACCACTGCAGAAGGGGAATTTCTGCCACACTGTTTTTCCATAGTGGCTGTACCAGTATACTTTCCCACCAGCAATATAAAGGGTTACTCTTTCTTTTGTTATTACATGTCTTGTTGGTAATAGCTATTCTAACATGTCTGAGGTGCTGTCTCACTGTAGTTTTGATTTGCATTTCCCTAATAGCTAATGACATTGAGCATCTGTTCATATATCTGTTGGTCATTTGTATGTCTTCTTGGGAGAAGTGTCTGCTCAGTTCCTCTGTCCTTTTTAAAATTGGATTAGTTGTTTCTTTTGTGTTGACTTGCATGAGTTCTTCATATACTTTGTATATTAACCCCTTGTCAGAGATGTTTGCAAATAATACCTTCAATTTGGTTGGTTTCCTTTTTGTTTTGTTGTCAGTTTCTTCTGCTGTGCAGTAACTTTTTTTGTTTGATATAGTCCAATTCGTTTATTTTTGCCTTTACTTCCCTTGCTTTTAGGGCCAAAATCATAAAATGTTCTCTATGATCAAGATCCATAAGTTTAGTATTTATGTTTTCTTCTATGTAATTTACAGTTTCAGATCTCATATTTAGGGAAGGATTTGAGATTTTGCTACCCAGCATTTTTCATCAGTTTGTCTCAAATAAACTAACAAAAATTTTAAAATCTTATATTTAGATTTTTTATCCATTTTGAATTAATTTTATTACATGGGGACAAAGTAAAATCTAGTTTCATTCTTTAGAATGTGGATTTCCCATTTTCCCAGTGCCACTTATTGAAGAGGCTTTATTTTCTCTATTGTGTGTTTTTGGCACCTTTCTGAAAATACATTTGCCTGTATACATGGGGTTTTACTTCTGGGTGCTCAATTCTGTTACATTGATCTGCATGGCTGTTTTTCTGCTAATAACATGTTGCTTGATTACTGTAGCTCTGTACTATAATTTGAAGTCAGTTAGTGTGATTCCTCCAGCTTTATTCCTATTTCATAGGATTGCTTTGGCTATACAAGACTCTTTTGTGATACCATATAAATCTGATGACATTTTGTTCTACATCTTTAAAAATGGCATTGGGGTTTCGATGGGGATTGCATTAAGACTGTATATTGCTTTGGGTAATATGGCCATTTTAACTACGTTGATTCTTCCAATCCATGAACACGGAATAGCTTTCAATTTAATTGTGTCTTTTTAAATCTCTTTTAATAATCCTTTACATCCTTTGTTACGTTTATTCCTAGGTATTTTATTCTTTTGAGTGTAATTGCAAAAGGAATTGTTTTTTCTTTTTTATTTCATTGTTAACATGCAGGAATGCAATAAATTTTTTTACAAATGTGTTTCTAAATCCTCATCTAAGGATATGTTTACTGATTTTAGACAGAGAGGAAAGGAGAGAGAAACATTGATCAGTTGCCTCCCAGAAGGGCCCTGACCAGGGATCGAAATTGCAAAGTTGTTATGTGGCCTGAGATCAGATCAAACCTGCAACGTTTCAGTGTCCAGAATAACATTCCAACCAACTGAGGCAATCTGAAAGATCAGCCAGTGTATTTCTGTACATTGATTTTTGTATCCTGCAACTTTATTTTATTTTTATTGCTTTAATAGGGGTTTTTTGCATGCCTTTTATGTATTACTTTTGCCTGATTGCTCTGGGTAAGACTTCCAGGACTATGTTGAGTAAGAGTAGTGAAAGTGTGCAACCTTGTCTTGCTCCTGATTTTAGAGGAAAAATCTTTCCGTTTCTCAGCATTCAGTATGATACTAGTTGAGGGTGTCTTATATATGCCCTTTATTGTGGTAAGGTATTTTCCTTCTGTAACCATTTTATTCAGCACTTTAATCATAAATGGATGTTGTATTTTACCAACTGCTTTTTCTGCAGCTAAAGATAAGATAATATGACTTTTATCCTTTGTTTTGTTAATGTGGTGTATTACATTAAACAATTTCCATATGTTGAACCATCCTTGTGCCACAGAAATAAACCCTATTTCATTGTGATGCATTAATTTTTTAATACATTCTTGTACTCAATAAACTAATATTTTGTTTAGGATTTTTACATCTCTATTCATCAATGATACCAATCTGTGGTTTTCTTTTTTAGTATTAACCTTGCCAGGTCCTGGTGTCAGGGTTATGTTGGCCTCACAAAATGTGTGAGAAAGTACTGCCTCTTCAATATTTGAAAGGGCTTGAGTAGTGCATTACATCTTCTTTGAATGTTTAGTAAAATTCACTAGTGAAGCCATAGCATCTTGGACTTTTATATTTGCAGAGGTTTTCTTCTGTTGTAGTGGTTTAGTTTTTATTTCATAATCATAAACATAACTCTGCAAACCAGCTAAACATGCAAGGGGTAAGGAAAACATGGAAATCAATGAACTGTGTTAAGAGCATGAAGACTACAGGACACTCCAAGCAGAGAGGGATGAGAGGGTGCTCTCCTGAGCTACAGAAAGAATGGTGTTGTGGTTAAGATAAAACACAAGTGAAATTTATTAGAGTTGTACACAGTCACTAATGGTGATCTCCTTACTGGTTGTGCCCTTCCTGGGCCTGAAGCGCTCCGTGGATGTCACAACATCTACGCTGTCTTTCACCTGACTGAAGACTACATGCTTGCCATCCAGCCATTCACTCTTGGCAGTGCAGATGAAAAACTGGGGACTTCCGGCCAAGATGGAGGCATAGGTACATGCTGTGCCTCCTCACACAACAAAAAGAAGGACAATAAAAAATTTAAAAACCAAAAACAACCAGAACTGACAGCAAAGGGAACTGTACAGAAGTCTGACAACCAAGGAGTTAAAGAAGAAATATTCATCCAGACTGGTAAGAGGGGCAAAGAAGGACAAGCAGGCAGAGAGGACTTGTGGGAAGACAGTGGCTGGTGGACCACATGAGGCAGTGGCTGGAGGACTGGGCAGTCCCACATTCACATGCAGATAAACTGGGAGGAAGAATGGGGGAGTGAGACAAACTGCACAACCAGAGTTCCAGTTTAGGGAAATGAAACCTCAAAGCCTCTGAATTAAAACACCTTTAGGAGTTAAAATGGCAATGGGAGAAACTCCCAGCCTTACAGGAGAGTTCACTGGAGAGACCCACAGGGTCCTTGAATGTACACAAACCCACCCACCCAGGAAACAGCACCAGAAGGACCCAATTTGCTTGTGGGTAGTGGAGGAAGAGACTGAAAACCCACAGAGAGAGGAGCAAGCCCCATTGTTCCCTTCCAGACCCCTCTCCACCACATACAGTATCACAACCCAGCAACATGGGTGCAACCCACCCCCAATACCTAAGACCCTGCCCCTTATTGTGTAATGGGCATATTGAGACAAAAAAAAAAAAGGTCCAAATGAAAGAACAGATCAAAGCTCCAGAAAAAATACAACTAAGGGATGAAGAGATAGCCAACATATCAGATGTACAGTTCAAAACACTGGTGGTCAGGATGCTCACAAAATTGGCTGAATATGGTACCAAATTAGATGAAAAAAAAAATGACAGCTACACTAAGTGAAATAAAGGAAAATGTACAGGGAACCAACAGAGATGAGAAGGAAACTGGGACTGAAATCAATGGCATAGGCCAGAAGGAAGAAAGAAATATCCAAACAGAAAAGAATGAAGAAACAAGAATTCAACAAAATGAAGAGAGGTTTAGGAACCTCCAGGATATCTTTAAACGTTCCAACATCAGAATTACAGGGGTACCAGAAGGGGAAGAGGAAGAAAAACAAGTGGAAAAGTTATTTGAACAAAAAATAAAGGAGAACTTGCCCAGTCTGCCAAAGGAAATAGACTTCCAGGAAAAGCAGGAAGCTCAGAGAGTCCCAAAGAAGTTGGACCCAAGGAGAAACACACCAAGGCACATCAAAATTACATTACCCAAGATTAAAATGAAGGAGAGAATCCTAGAAGCAGCAAGAGAAAGGGAGGCAGTTGCCTACAAAGGAGTTCCCATGAGACTGTCAGCTGATTTCTCAAAAGAGACCTTACAGGCAAGATGGGGCTGTTAAGAAGTATTCCAAGTCATGAAAGGTGAGGACCTAC
>PVKM010039030.1:0-13881 GCA_004027735.1 Carollia perspicillata | reverse complement strand
TTCGACCACAGCTTGAACGGGGAGGAAGCACCTGACAACTCAGGGCCTATTTCCAAAGATCTAAAGAAAGGTGTGTAAACTCCCTTTCTCACAAATCTGAAAGCTAAGTTTCCAGTGTGAGAAAAACCCCAACCTAGACTGCACCACCCCCACACCCTTCCGACAACCCTTCCCAAGAGCCTGCCCCCACCCCAGGAATTCCTAGCAAGGGACTTCTTTAAAATTACAAAGGTGATTCAGAACTTCAGGTGGAAAATGCCCCAACAGCCCAAATGGAAAGATTTTTGAGTTTTCATTTTCCCTTAAACCAATTTCTGGCTTGAGGCGATGCTCCAAGTCGCATCAGAAAGCTGAGCCCCAGCAGACTTCTGGGGACTAAAAGTAACGCTGACAAAATGCTTCCACTGGTTTGCATTTCTTGGGTTTTTCCTATGAAGTGAAAAGACTCGACCATTTGGAGATGAACTGAGAGTTTTTGGCTGAGGATGGGGACAGGGCTATCCATAATCATCCCTAAATCATGCTGGCCAAATAAATGCCCAAATCCGTTTTCTAAACATTACCTGCCTGCTTTGGGGATGGGATTTAACGGGACCTCAAAATAAGAGACATTTTGTTTGCTCAAACACCTTAAGAAGGCTGGCCAAGCCCCCAAAGCTCCTACCACCAGCTGCACCAGGCCGCCTCACCCTGACCCCCCTTTTCCCTTCTCCTCATGTTTTGAAGTTTATTTTCCCACATTCAGCCTTGAATTCTTTCCTTCCTTCCCCTGCAGTGGTTGGTGGAGGAGCAGTGGAGAGGGAAACTTCGAGGGCAGCTCGATTCTTTATCATACGCGCCTCACTTCTTCCCCTCTAAACAAAGCCCTGGAAGAAACTAAACAACAGCTCGTTGTCCAGAAGAATTGTTTCCTCAAGGGAAATTATAAAGTGACCCCTCCCCAACACATGCACACAGGGCAGATACCCAGCCAAAGGAACCCGCGTCACTCCAGAACTTCTGCCATCACAAGCTGGCCCACCTCCTGAAGTTCGTCCTCCTTACCAACCTCATGCCCCACCAGCCCCCTCCCGCCCTGGAACTCTCCCCACGGAAATCAAAGACCCAACCTGCTGGCCTAACCCCCCCCACTTCCAGTGGCCCATGAGAGAACAAGTCTACTTGCCCAGCTGCCAGTAAGCCCTAATATGCTCACTCGTGAACGTCTAATGATTTGGGGACAAAAAGGGAAACACAAGCAGCGTTCATTGTTTCCAATGCTTCAACCTTCCAACAGTTCAGGGCAGGAAAGACAGACAAGGACTGATTCGTTTCTATTTTATAAATGGGGAAATCAAGGCCAGAAAAATGAGACAACCAGACAGCCCTAATGTATTGGAGGACGGCTGTAGATTAAATGCCGTTCCTCATCAAACCTCCTTTATGGCAGCTTTCACCCCAAGAGAAATGTAACATCTTAGATCGACTACCCCTATTCCACCTCACAATCTAGAGCCTCACAGGATCTTCCTCTGGTCCAGGTCATTTCACTAGAGGGATGCCATTAGTGCAGGCCAAGGGCGAATGGTTGATGCTAAGAGTCTTCAGGAATCTGAGGTAGAGGGCCACTATTCCCAGCAAAAGGTCGGTTTATCCCACTGAAGTCAATGCCATCCACTGGGCTTATGAACCAGAAGAAACTCCCAATGCTAACAGGGGTGAGAAACTCTCCCCACCACCTCCCATTCTGCACAACCTCTTTCCGCTCACTCCAATGGACTCCCTGGGTTTTGTTCTTTTGTTCAACCTACTTCTTTCCAAAGTTTAATTCCAAGCCCTTGGAGTTAGCCTTCCCTGATAAACAGATAAGCTCTCCCGGAAGCCTGAGCGCATCTCCAGCATTCCAGTCACCAGCCCCCATCCCAGTGGCTCAGGCCCGCAAAGCCCCTTACCCGACTCCCCAGCCCTACGGGGAGAAGGGGATCTTTGCTTAGGCAAGTTCTGAGGACTCGCCGGCAACTCTGCCGGGCTCACATTCCCGACGAAAAGCCGTGCGGAAGCCGCCCTGGCCTCGGAGATGGTAGGTGGAGACGCCGGGGGCGGGGGGTGACACCTGGCTTGGCTCCCGAACTCCAGGAGCGTCTCCAAGGAAAGATAAATGCCTTTATCCGCCCCACAGCCTTCCTCCCAGGAGGGAGGTACCCACACCGAGCCACTGCAGGGCCCGGTTCACCCAGAGGTCAACCCTAAATTCTTCTCTCTGGACAAACTGGCTTCCAAAGAGCCTCCGCGCGTGGGTGACTCCTGTGTCCACGGGTAAACGAAAGATACCAGCAGCCAAATCCATGGTGAGACATTCTCTCCTGTCACTCCCAGGCCAACCCAGAGGAACTGAGGGTCATCCAAAGCTGTGAGGGGTGCCCTCCAGCACTCCTAAACCTGCAGCCAGCTTCAGGTGTTTGTACGTGTAAAGCGGCGCCTCACCTGAAGGATCTTGTCCAGTCCCTCCTGGCCTAGACACGGGAACTCCTTGAGCAGATGCAATTTCTGTGTAGTGTAGTTTTTCTTAGACTCTTTCCAGTGCGGCTCCTCCAGCACCTCGAAGATCGCAGCACCAATGGCCAAGTAGAAGATGATGGCCGAGGTGAGCAGAGGGCCCCGGTCCACCATGGCTCCCGAGAGGCCGCCTCCTCAAGAAAGCGTCCCCTAGCCCCAGTGGCTCCGGGTCCACCGGCCCTCCAGCCTCTGGAAACAGCTGTTTGAATTTGGAGCTCCGCATGCGCAGTGCTCCGTACCCCCGGCGTGGTTCTCCGACCAAGTTGCTTCTCCAAGTCGGCCCCCTGAGCGCTGGGAACTGTGCGTGGCCCTGCTCACCCGGGCCGGGGGTGAGCGCACACCTAGGGGATAGGGGTCGCCCTGGATTACAGTGGCGAAAGCAGCCGGGGGAACTCAGGGCCAGACTCTGGGAGACACGTGGGCCACCCTAGGAGAGCTACAGCAGTAAGTACCGCGCCCGCCTCCGCGCGCCTCTTTAATCAGCTCAGAGCGCGCACTGCCCGCCCGCGCCTAGCCCCCCCTGTGGGGGAGGGGCCGACCGGGGCGGGCCCCTCGCCAGCACCGCCCTCGCGCAGATCACGCCCCACGCAGTCAGCTGGGTTGAGCTTCAAAGCTCCTTGCGCTTCCTCGTGCCGGTGCCTAGTGCCGGGTGCGGAAACCCTCTGCGGTTGTGGTCTCTGGGACTCTCGCGTTCGGTACTAGTACTAGTGTATTAAATAAAGTCAACGTGTTAATGACTGGGATCAGGAAGTTATTACTATTGTTATTTTCTTTGTAATTCGGTTTTCATTTACTGATGTTTCTGCCAAGAGAGCTTGATGCTCAGTCTCTGTCTCACACACCTTCCAATAATTATAAGCCTGGGGAAAGGGGATCAGAAAGGGACTGGAGAAACTGTAGAGAATCAGGACAGCAGGCATTAACCCAACCACAATGGTGTGACTTCTCACTCTGGCCCAGTCCCGCCTGCTCTGGCGTGAGACCCCCACACGGGGAAGGAGCAGTCTAGGCAGCACTGTGCGAGACCCCTCCCTTGCCCCACCCCCACTACACACCCATTGTTAGCTTTAGGAGAACACCCAGGCCTATTTAAAGTTGTAATGCCCCCCCACACACACACACACGCACTCCCGATCCCCCTTATTAGCCATATTTTCTTCCTGGTACTAAATTTTTTCAAGTATACCATATAACTCTAATATACTCTACAACACTAAAATGACAGATTGTGGGTGGCGAGTCTGGATTGTTCAATGACATATTCCTGGGGCCTCTTACATAGTATACACTTATTAAACATCTGAACAATTAAAAAGTAAATAATAGTCAAAAACATGTGTGTTAAAAACACACATCCAGTGGAAGTTATAGCCAGAGCAATTGCACAAGAATGAATGAATGAATGAATGAATGAATAAATAAATGGCATGGAAGAGGTAAAACTGTCACTATTTATAGATGACATGATAGTATGTGCTGAAAACCCTACTAAAGACTCCATAAAGCCCTGGCAGGTGTGGCCCAGTGGATTGAGCGCTGACCTGAGAGACAAAGGGTTGCCAGTTCGATTCCCAGTCAGGGCCCATGCCTGGGCTGCAGGCCAGGTCCCCAGTTGGGGGAGCAAAAGAGGCAACCATACATTGATGTTCCTCTCCCTCTCTTTCTCCCTCCTTCCCCTCTGTCTAAAAATAAATAAATAAAATCTTTACAAAAAAAGACTCCATCTAAAAACAGTTAGAGCTAATTAACAAATTCAGTAAAGTTATAGGATATAAAATCAACATACAAAAATAAATTGCACTTCAATGTACTACAAATGGAGTATCAGGAAGAGGAGTTAAGAAAACAATATCATTTATTATAGCATCCAAAAGTAAAATAAAATACCTGGGGATCAATTTAACCAAGGAGGTGAAAGACCTGTGCACTGAAAACTGCAAGATATTGATGAAAAGAAATCAAAGAAAACACAAACAAATGAAAAGACATTCTGTGGTCATGGATAGGAAGAAGTAATATTATTAAAATGTCCATCTGACCAAAACAATCTACAAATTCAGTGCAATCTCTATCAAAATTCCAATAGCATTTTTCTTTTCTTTTTTAAAATTATTTTATTGTTGTTCAATTACAGTTGTGTGCATTTTCCCTCCGCCAACCCCCCTCCACCCCAGCCAATCCAATAGCATTTTTCAAAGACATGTAACAAACAATCTCAAATATATTTGAAGCTACAAAAAAAAAAAAAAAAAGCTCAGAATAGCCAAAGCAATCTTGAGAAAAGAGAACAAAGCTAGGCATCAAAAATCCCCTATTTTAAACTATATTACAAAGCTATAGTAATCAAAATAGTATAGTATTTTGATTTGATGAGAACAAACCCATGGATCAATAAAATAAAATAGAGCCTAGAAATAAATTAACAAGAAAGGAACTGAGAATATACATTTTAACTGAGAATTAAAGAAAGGACAGTTTCTTCATAAAATGACATTGAGGAAACTGGACAATCACATGCAAAATTATGGAACTAGACTATTATTTTACACCATACACAAAAATTAAGCCAAAAATGGGTAAAAGACTTGAATGTAAGACATAAAACCATAAAACTCCTAGAAGAAAACATAGTAAGTTTTTGAATCAATCTTGGGGTCTTGGCAGTGATTTTTTGGCTCCAACTCTAAAAGGCAAAGCAACAAAAGCAAAAATAAACAGGTGGGACTACATCAAACCAAAAAGGCTTCTGCACAGCAAAGGAAACCATCAACAAGGTGAAAAGGCAACCTGCAGAAGGGGAGAACGTATTTGCAAATCATGTATTTGGTAAGGGATGAGTATCTGAAATATATATAAAGAACTCGTACAATTCAATAGCAAAACAGAACAAATTAATTAAAAAATGGGCAGAGAATCTGAACAGACATTTTTCCAAAGAAGCCATCCAGATGGCCAACAGATACATGAAAAGATGCTCAATGTCACTAATTATGAGGGAAATGCAAATGAGAACCACAATGAGCTATCATCTCATGTCTGTCAGATGACTGTTATCGAAAAGATAAGAAACAACAAGTATGGGAGAAAACGTGGAGAAAAGGGAACCTGCGCACCGCTGGCGGGAGTGTGAATTGGCGCATCCACTATGGAAAACAGAATGGTGGTGCCTACACTTGATCTTAGCCAAAAAGCCGAGAAGCGATAGAATGGTGGTTCCTGAACAAGTCAAGCATAGAACCATCATATAACCCAGCAATTCCTCTGCGGGGTATTGATCTGAAGAAAACAAAAAACACTAACTATTGTAGAAAATATAAGCATCCCCATGTTCACTGCAGCATTACTTAAAATAGCCAAGACATAATAACAGCCTAAGTGCCCATCCATGGATGAATGGATAAACAAAATGTAGTGTGTATCTATACAATGGCACACTATTCGGCCATAAAAGAGAGTGAAGTCTTGACATTTGCAACATCATGCATGGATCTTGAGGGCATTACGCTAAGTGAAATAAATCAGACAGAGAAAGACCAGATGATAGTATGTGCAGAAAACCCTGTAAGTGGAATGAAAACAACAACAACTACAAAATCCAAGGTATCAGATACAGAGACTGACTGGTAGTTGCTGGAGGCAATGTGTGGGTGTGGGCATATATGAAATCGGTGAAGAGAGTCAAAAGGTACAAAGTTCCAGCTGTAAAGTGCAATAAATTAGTCTTGAGGATATAATGTACAGTATGGTGGCTTATTTAATAATACTCTATTGCATGTCTGAAAGTTGCTAAAAGGCTAAGTCATGAAAGTGTCCATCACAAGAAAAAAATTGCAACTACATATGGTGATAGAGGTTAATTAGACTTATGGTGTTGTACATTTCACAATACATACAAGTATCAAACCATTATGCTGTATACTTGAAACTAATATAATGTTATATATCATTAATATCTCAATATAAAATTAACCAAATTTATTAAATGACAAAAACATGCTTGCCTATGATATTTCTCACTCACCTTGCTAGCAGCTACTGTCTAGAAGCCACAATTCCCAGACAGTAGTGCTACATGCCCCCAAGCGTCATAAGCAGGGCTTGTTATCACACCCACTTTGCACTGAGGAAGCTGGTGCTGGGGTGGGTTTGTGTGTCCAAAGTCTCTGAACCAGCAACACCCAGAAGTTGGGGAGACAGACGCCTTCTGTACTCTGCACCGGGGTGTGGCTCCGACCCTCTCTGGTCTGTGTGGGGGCAGGTACAGCAGTAAGTAGGTCAAGTCCCCTCACTGCTCCCCAACCAAGGCCTTTTTTTTCCTATGGGGGAAATAGGTGGTCTTTTCTCAGGTGTCAAGAGCTAGGCCAGTTTTTACTTGAGGGGTAGGAAGGGAGAGATATCTGTGGGATCTCCAAGTTGGGCTGGAGCAGAGGGGCTAGGGATGCAGGCTTCAAAATTGAATATGTTTCCGTCTCTTCTCAATGGCATGGTGTGCGCGCATCCCAGAAGGCTGGAGTAGGAAGCTGATAAGCCCCAGGTTTCCTGATTCCCCTGAACCTGAAGCCTCAGTGAGGTTTTGGGGTAGCTCCCTTTGGAAGTGAGGGAGCCTCCGTTGTCAGGTGCCCCACCCCGCCCCACCCCAGACACAGCCCTCCCGCCCTGCCTGCCTCCTACCCAGCCTGCACCAAACTCCATGCTCCCACTCCCAGTCCTCAGCCCTTCCAGAGACCAGGCGTTTGTCTTGGTTCCCCCTCTCTGGATGGAGAAAGTCAGGGACTGGGGTGTGAACAGTTCACCCAGAGTCGGATAGACAGTTTGAGAGGCCACAGGCTCTTTCTTTGTTTGGAAAATTCTGTCCCATTCCTCTCCTGCCTCTAGACTGTATTCTCTTCCGAAGGAAATAAGGGCCTCTTCCTATTCCACTTTCACTCTCTCACAAAAACAGGGTAGCGTAGTTTCAGATGAATTGATTCTTACTCGAAGTTTTTATAATCGCTACTTTGTCTTTCCACTTTGCCTGTTTCTTCATTTCCCGACCCCTTTCTCTTTCCAGCCCTCTCAATGTCACGCTCACTCTCCCCTCATCCTCTCCTTCTGTTGCCCCCTCCTTATCTTCCTGTATTTTCCCAAACCCGTAACCCAGCTCTCCATTCTCCCTGCTCCTGCCTCTGTCTCCTTTGGCCCCGCCCACACTGAAGGTGCTGCGCCTCCCCCTCACCTTTCCCCACCCTCCCTGGCCCCTTCCACACATTGGGATCAGCAATTTCCGATGGAGATCGGGAGTCCTGCTCATGCTCTGCACAGCAGCCAGCCGGGGCTTTTAGAAATATAATCTGTACTGAAACTAATGAATGTCTAGACAACTTGAGCCTCAAGGTTAGGGAAAGGAAGAAGTGGGTATGAGGGGGAGGGGCACAGGGTACACCGCTCGAAAAGAAAGGCATTTCAGTGGCTTTATTATTATGCTTATTTATCAGCTTGTGGCTGATAATCATTTCAGTGTGCCACCTTTTGAAAGGCAATTGGCTTTGAGTTGAGTTTCACCTTGACAGCAGCAGGTCCCTCGACTGACTTATCTGGGTTGACACCGGGCCCTGGCAGAGCGGATGGGTTGTTCTCCTCAAGGTCCTGCTCCTAAATTCTGTGCACAAAAAGATCCTCCCCACCTTCGTTACTTCCTCCCATCAACGAGATGAAGGGATTATCCTCTCGGTAAAGAAACACTTGATAGAGCTTTCATAATACGAACACACTTATTGCTTTATCTCTGTTTATATTCTGTTTAGGAATTTCAAGGATAATGGTCCCCCTCTGACATTCCCCACCTCACCTAAGGACGCATATAAAGATCCATTAAGAGCATAAAGCAATTCAATATCACAATCACTTGAAAACCTTCATTCCTTAAAAAAGAAAAAAAAAAAGGCTTTCTAGCTCTTGTGGACAAAACAGAAACAAAAACAAAAACAGAAGCAGAGTGGGAATGGTTCTCTGGAAAGTAACCTCACAGAGTGATCTGATTATAAATTCCTAACTGAGCCGGTCAGGGTGGGTAGTCACATCCTAGTCCTGTAACTTCTTTACTAAAAAGCTTATCTTTGCCCTGACCTGCGGGGCTCAGTTGGTTGGGCCTCGTCTGAAAGCAAAAGGTCACGGGTCAGGGCCCCTTTCGGTTCTTGGTCAGGGCACATGCCTGGGTTGTGGGCAGTCCTGGGCTGGGTTGGGGCATGCAGGACACGCAAAGGACGCGTCTTTTCCTCTCTTTCTCCCTCCCCTCCCCTGTCTCTGAAAGCGAAGACTTAAAGTCTTTTAAAAAGATAAAAAGCTTATCTTTGCTTTAAGCAAAGTCCATTGTTCTTGTACATCTAGGTTAACATCTTGTGACTGCCTTTTAACGCCCCGGGAAATTGAACCACACTCAAGGGAGCCCCTAATCTTGTATCCTTTAATCCAAACATAGAGACATCTTACCTTCTACCTTCATATAATCTTCCTTCCAGTCCCTCCTTAATTCCAAATGTGTGAAAGAAACGGCAAAACCAGTCATTCTCCAGAGCATCCGAGACCTTGTTTCCCAACACCGTCATCAATTTGGGCTCAGATAGACTCATAAAAATTGTTCTTACATCGACAAAGGCCATACCACCTCAGTTTATGTAAGTCAGACTCTTAGAAAGAGAAAGAGTAATGGCCCAGGGACGAAGGGAGGGGGAAAAAAGTTGTTCGCTGAGGACTGAGTTTCACTTTTGTACGGTGAAAAAGTTCTAGAGATTTGTTGCACAATGAGGAGCATATAGTTAACATTACCATGCTGTCCCCTTAAAAAGATGGTAAATTTTATGTTATGTGTAAGATTTAATGTAAAAATGCACAAAAAAATTGCCACGCTAAATTTTGTAAACTGGCATCAAGTTTATGAATAAGCATTTATATATATTTAAAAACTCACAAAAAGTAATAAAAATTGAACTTGTTAATTCAGTGTAAGACATTTGAAGTTACAAGGGTTAGCCAGGCATCAAGGAGAGCGATGTGGCTAAGTCATGGATGACAATAACTGAATCACATACGTGTTGTCTTAGCAGGGCTTCAGTTCCCCTAACACCAGAGCTACAGGTCCTTTGCTCTGAGAGTCAGTTCAGCTGTAGAGAAACATGTCCACAGAGGGTGAGAGCAGAGCTCAAGCACGGATTCTGAATTACTTGTATTTGGAGATTTCAGGTCGATCCACATGGCTCTTTCAAAGTCTCTTTCTTACACAGGGAACATGATAATATCAGAATTCTCTTGCTTCCCGACAACATCTAAAATTTCTACTGCCAGGATAAACCACTCAGTAACAAGAGAAGCCCCACTGACAGTTCAGAGGTCATCTAAAGCTGTTGCTCAGACTGGGTCACTTTTAGTGGGACACAGCAGGGCGGTGTGTGTTATGGGACCTACTCCCAAAACTTTCTCTCGAACCGTCAGTGGCGCCTGAAATCCCGCCATTTGAGAGTATTTCCTTTTACATAAAACGTTGCCCTCTCCCTAAGACCTCTTTTCAAATCCAGAAAAGGAGTATGGCCTTAAGACCCTAACACTTTACCTCTGTGGATCTTAACCTTTTTCAACTGTTTTGGTCACAACGATGAGTATCTATGCGTGCCTCCTCCGAAAATGCACATGTCCACCAAAATTTGTGTGCAAGTTCTGCTGGTTCACAGGAGCACCTCACCCTCACCCCTGACCAAGGCTGTTCCTGGCCGGACCCCTCTGTGAGCACCTTAGGCAGGGAGGTCTGGAAACACTGAGTGGAGCTGGTTGGTGAGGAGAAAGAGGAAAAAGGTGCGTGGAGAGGAAGGGGACAGGGCACCAGGCAAACGTAAATAAGTGTTAAAACAATACTGTCATTCTCTGGGGCATTTGAGATCTTGTTTCCAGGCAAATGTCACCAGTTTTGACTCAAATAAACTCATAAAAATTCTCTACAGGTTTGAACATTCTTAAATAGATAGTTATGCAGATTTAAGTCTTTGTTCCCTTGATAAGAGTTGCTAGAGATAAGGAAGGGTAAGGTTGCACTCTTCTTCCTGGTAGAGCCGGGAGAACACCCTTACTAATGGAGATTTTTTTCTTTCTTTTTTTTTTTAAGTTTTTTAAAAATTGACTTTTAGAGAGAGAGAAAAGAAGAGAGAGAAAGAGAGACATTGTTTTGTTATTCCATTTATGCATTTGTTAGTTGCCTCTTGTATATGCCCTGACCAGGGATCGAACCTGCAACCTTCGGGGATTGAACCCACAACCTTGGGGTATCAGGACACTCTAACCAACTGAGCTACCCACTAGGGTGGAGATTTTTCTTACAAATGTAAATATATTTTACGAGGGTAACTTCAACTTAGTTTTCCAGGCTTCTCTCACATCTGCTGTTTTGAAAATTAACCAGCCTAAAATAATCCTATGCCAGAGAACCATATTTTGGGGTGACACATTCTGTTTCCCTACATCTTCTAGGCTACAGACCTACAGTATGTTACTGTGCTGAATACCATAGGCCGGCGATTTGCAGCCTGAGCGCTGCAAGAATTTTCAAAACATGCCAATACCTGACTATGTAGTCAGGGGCACTGACCTCCTTTGTCTTGGATTGTCGAATAATAATTTAAAAAGAGAAAACAGCAACACAATAGCCATCTGCTGTGAGTGAATAAAAATTACGCCAATTTTTTTTGTTAGATTGGCAAAAAATATACTTTTTGGTGCGCCGCAGAATTTTAGTAATTAGTTTATGTGTGGAATGAGACTAAAAAGGTTGAAAAATCACGGCCGTAGGCAATTTTAACACATTGTAGCACAGCCGAAAGGATTTGTGTAAGGCCCTGTGCGATGACATTATGCTGACGTCATTAGATAATAGGAGAGTTTCAGCTCATTAGAATCTTATGCGACCACTGTTGTGTGTGCCGATCATCATTGATTGAAGTCGACATGTGGCACCTGACTTTATATTACTATACACAAATTTTATTTTTAAAACATTTTTGATAATTGTGTTCTAATATAATTGGTTGCCTTTATAATGTGGCACGTTTTGTTGTATGCATTTAAAGCTTTATCTTAGTTAGAAGTCCACAGGCTTCACCTGGCAGCCAGCGGGGGTGGACAGAACAATAAAAAAGTTGAAGCACTCTGCCTGGAAGGCTTTTAAGCAAGTGTCCTATCTCTAGCATTTTCAAGAGTTCACCCAATCAGGTGTATCCTTTAGGAGGTGAGAACAGGAGTCCAGGGGTGAGACAATGGGGACCATGTGGAAGGCAGGAACCCTGGCAGCGAGAAAGGCAGGGATAACTCAGTCAGTAGATGTTAAGGAGCTGGCAGCTTCATGAATCAGGGGCTGACACTGTTTGGAGCTCTGCTACGTTATGCCATTTGCAGGGGCTGCTGCATTCTGGAGTGTGGCCCCCGTGAGAGTCTGCTTCCCATCCCCCATTGCCTAACACTTGGCTCCCACACAGCCTCTCACTGAGCCAGGCTCCCCTCACCTCTCTCACCCTCTGGCTGCCCTAAGCAACTCCAGGAGGCCTCAGTCAGACCCAGTGTTAAATGCCTACGACAGTCACATCTGACCCCAGTGTGGCTACTCCCAAGGGAAAAGGATCCCAGAGACAATTGGCCACTTGTCCACCAAATGGGACAGAGGCCTGAGGATGGAGAAGAGTGTGGGAGGGAGGAGGATGAAGAGTATGCCAAGGGGAAGGAGGGACCAAGATTCCTGGAATTTCTACCTCCTGAGCAAACATCCAGGAACAAGCCGGGCAATCAACAGAACTTGAGCACACATAGGAGTTTGGCCTTGGACTCCTGGGACACATATTTCTGGCTGATGGCTCACCAGGCACTGGGGCTCCCGGGGCTTTGGGCCCAAGACCTTATTACGGGGCTTGTAACATATATACTACTATTCATTTCATATCATAAGAAACTGGAATTCCTGTCCCAGGTCACAAAACACCTCTCTCCTCACCAGTGACCCAAATCCTCTTACCCTGTGTCAGGGACCCAAGCTAGCCTGGGCTAGCCATTGGAAAAGCCATTGATTGGGGGGTGGGCAGCTCAAGGACCTTACTGAAGATGAGCATGGTCTAGCCCTTTTCCTTGAATTATTTTACTGTCAGGCCCAGGAAGGGACTAGTGCAGCCATGACTCGGGCAACCGATACTATAAACTTCTCATGTGGCAGGCCCTGCACCCAGCACCTTATTTATACGCATTACTGGTTTTAACCTCCCGACCCTGTAAGGTAATCCTGGTGTTAATTCCCATTTTACCTGCGAGGAAACTGAGACTCAGGGAGGGGAAGGAACTTGTCCGATTTGGTATGTGGGGAAGCCAGGGCTGGGACCCAGACTGATCCAATGGCAGAGGCCCCTGAGCACTTAGCCGAGGAGGAGCCCGAGTGAGCTTTGCCTCTCTAGCACCCAGCCCTGTGTCCCTACAAAGCTAGGCTTTTACCCGTTGGAGGGTGACACTGTCGGCCCGGTTGACTTCCAAAGCTAAAAACCTAAGGCATCAGGAAACCCCACGTGAGGTTGTCTTCATTTGCCAGAAGTGGCTTTATATACAAGAGAAGTTCCCTGCCGAGAGGGAGAGCTGTCGGTGCTCAGTGGTGGTGGAGAGGAAAGGGCCCAGAGGCCACCACTGCCCTTTTGTTCACCAGCACATCCTTCCCTGGATAAAGAGGAAGAAGCTGGGTTCACCTGAGCCCCCAACCTGCTCCCCCTGGTACCACAGCATCAGAACCCCTGAGGCACTAATGTGACCATCTGTGGCTATCAACATCCCCCTGTGGGAATCAGACAGAGTATGCCCCTCTGTAGACAGTACCCTGAAGTAGACTTGCCAAAATTGAACTTGAATGTGATCAAGTCTCTAGATTCAGCTTACCTTTTGTAGGAAATACAGAGGACAAAGGAATATGTTTTAAACTACAGCCCTCGTATGTTATCAACCAAATGCAAGTCAAAAACTTTGTAAGAAATAAACAAGCCCTGGCTGGGTGGCTCAGTTGGTTAGAACATTGTCCCCGATACACCAAGGTTGTAGGTTCAACCCCCAGTCAGGGCCCATACAAGAATAAACCAATGAACGTATGTAAAAGTGGAACAACAAATCAATGCTTCTCTCTCTCCCGGCCCCCCAAGTCAATTAAAAAAAATAAATAACAAGAAAACAAGATGGGAGGGAAGGTGAAAGATTGAGCAGAAACCTGTAGATTATAAGACTTTGGAGAGAGCAATCCATTACATATACAGAGCTTACTTGGTTCTTGATTCAAATGGTAAAAACCACAAACAAGGCAGCTTAATA
>PVKM010039029.1:0-13913 GCA_004027735.1 Carollia perspicillata | reverse complement strand
AGAGAAATATACAGGGGACGAGAAGAACAATCAGGATAAGGGGTCAAGGGTCCAGCTGGCGCAAAAATATTGATAATGGCTAACGTCATGGATATTTACTATGTGCCTAAAGTGTGCTCAGTGCTCTAAGTGCAGTGTTTTCCACACTCTCACAGTTATGTATTATTTAGCAAATGAGGGGACTAGGTTTGCAGAGGTTGAGTTAAGACTCTTTGTCCTACACCAGTGAAATCATTCTGGGCCTAGGATTCAAATAAGGCACGTTTCACGTCAAAATCCATACTGCCAGATGTTTCCACACACTGGGATATACACACACACACACACACACACATATGTATACACACACACACACATATATATTAAATTCTATTTGAAAAGACAATCTAAAACAAATGTATAGCCATGGGGATAATTTCTGGGCTTTTAAAATGAGTAAACTACTTTATGTCTGGTTCTGCCTCCTTGTCTTGGAGAGTAAACTCCAAAAAGTCCAACAAACACTGATTTACTGCGCACGTGTGTTTGTTGGATGGCAGACTGAGTGGCCACGTGTCTCGGCCAGCCCTGTCAGGCACCCCTGTGCCGACAGGCGCCGCCAGTCCGGGTCTCCCTAACCAGGAGCCCCCTGCGCCAGCACGGGGGGAGGCAGAATGCCAGGCTCGTTCTCGGAGAGTAACATGACAGATGTTCCCACATCTCTCGTGTTCTTAAAATGCTGCAGTGACTCCTCAGTGTCCCCCCGATTCAGTGCCACCTCAGGAATACGGCACCAGTTTTTATTATTTGTATGACTAAATTATAGAAGTACTTCACATATACTTTATATAATCCCTCCGTTTGTGTCTTTCCATTCATTTTAATTAGTGCTTTTTGATAAACAAAAAGGTTTATTTTAATGAAGGCAAATTTATATATTTTAGTACTGAAATTTTAAAAAATATTCTAAGATAGTGTTTCTACCCCGAACTTATAAAGACATTCTTCAGTGTTTCATCTACAATATTTTTGGTTCTAGCTTTAACATTGAAATTATGGTTCATTTTGGATTACTTTTTTTGTGTGGACTAAGGCAGAGTTACAAATACTTACTCCAGATAAATGAACACATGCACAAAACCTTGTGCGAGAATATTCAGAGCAGCAATGTTTAATGCTGCCAATGGCCACAAAACTAACAAATGCCCACCGACACGGAAGTGAGCAGACTAGTGGGGGCATACTCACAGAGTGGGCTGGTATTCACCGACAGAAAGGAATGAGCCGCTGAAATAAGCAACCACATGCATGAACGTAAAAAATATTATGTTGAATGAAAAAAATCAGGCACAAAAAGAAACTAACGGACGATGTTATTTACGTGAATTACAAGTGCATGCGAAACCATCCTGGGTGCTGGAGTCAGAAGAGGTCTGTCTACCTGGTGACGTGGGCTTCATTGCTGATAGGGATTGTGTGAGAGCTTTTCTTGTGTGCTGTATTCTGGGCAGTCTTACAGAGGTATATATAATTCTCGAAATCGACAAATAATATAAAATCTGTAGCTTCCATCTCAAAGGTAAAGAAAAATGGAGTGAAAGGAGAGGAGTGATCGGTTACCATATTTTTCGCATCAACCCAGCGGCTAAAGGAAGGACCCACTACTTTCACAGTCTCCTACGTCCACTCCTCCGTTTCTCACCAGGCCTGCCCTTCACCTTGGCCGCCGCCAGGACAAACGTTCTTTGGACATGTAGCCACAGCCCATTGTCCTCTACCGACTGTAGAAAACTGCGTGTAACTAAAAATCAAGTGGCAGGAAATCTGCCTCATTCTGCCCTCTCCTTGTAAATTGTCATTGCCCACTGATCCAATTAGCATCTAAAAATTTACAATTATGAGTTTGGTGCATTTGTTGGTTTCTCAGTGAGAAAACTAAAGTTCAGAGAAGCTAATTTTTCAAGTCACAGAAACTGGCATTTTTAACCCTAAAGTTTCGGGCTGTGTGGGTGCCAAGCCTGCTTGTCCCGCTCTCACGCATGCCCAGAGAGCAGGCGGGGTGGCGAGTGGTCTGGAACACGTCTGCGTTCTGGGGAACAGGCTACTGACGAACGGAGCACACAGGTTCAGTCTCTCAGATCTGCACACGTATCAGTACTGAAGAGCTAATTCATCCACATCAGCTAGAGGAGAATTACGTTAGTTTACTGTGGATCGAATATGGTTTTGCCTCTGTCTCCCAAAGTAGTAGTGAGTTTGGTGTGTCGGATTCCACTTTGTACTCCCTTAATTTCTACATTATTACTCAATAAATAGTGATTAATTCACTTCACATTTATAAACACTTGGTATGTGAAAATCCCAGAGTCACTGTACAGAAAACAGCACATAAAAATGTAAGAAAGAATTTTGTATTCCATACATATTTTGTTGAAAGTGCTTTCTCACTGCCTACCTTTATTCAGAATCGAAAATGCAAGTTCTCATTATTTGAGTGATTATAAAAGAGTTTTGGGAGATAAAAATATTCCCTCTTTATTTAGTTCATCACTTTATATTGCTTTATCATTATTTTAAATGTTTTCGAGAGTCTGACCAAAAAGAACCAAACAAAATGAACAAATAAGATGATGCTTGTATTTTTTAACAGAAGTCTTAAACATAACTGAACAAATTAGGAAAAATATTATCGTAGAAAATAAAGCCAAAGGTAGTCTAGCCCACGAAATAAATGTATTCGGTTTCCTATAAACTTGCTGTTTTTTGGCAACAAATTCCATTCTGACCTTACTGGAGGTTTTAATTTGCATCTGCGTAATGGCTAGTGGAATCGAAGGGCCTTTGTGTCCTTAATTGTTCTATCTCTGTCCTCTTCAGGGAACTGGCTGCTCATGTCTTATGCCCGTTTTTAAATTAGATTTTTTCCTGATAAGTTTTTTGAGAGAACTAAATACTACAGATACATGGTTTGCAAATGTTTTCTCCCAGTCTGTAACTTACCTTTTCATCTTGTAGAAGTGGTCAGGGTTGCGGTTGCCAGATTTGACAGAGCGTCACCTAGAGAGGGTGCTGTGCGAACTGGGGGCTGATTTTGGCCGCACCTGAGAGAACAATAGAGCCACACCCGATGAAGGATGCCAGCATCCCCCGCTCAACCCAGAGGCAGCCCGGCCTTCCCTCGGCTCGGGCTTCAGGACCTGTGGGTGCCATAGAAGCCTCTCTACTGAGTTTGCATCTGACCCACTGCCTGCGGGTCATCGACTGGAGAACAGCCCGGTAGCACAGGCGTCTGCTAGGTAGACCCAAGGTTGACATTGACTAGGACATCCTGATGCCTCCAACCATTAGTGGACTGCCAGCGTCTCTGTCTATTTTATGTACAAATAAGCAGAGCCGAACGTGTTGCCACAAAGTGCATTTCAGGCATGGTAACTTTTGCCTTTTAACCGTGAACTCTCCATTTGGTCTATCCCTTCCTTTCTTACGGGAATGGCTTAAGGTCATTTGAAACAATTAGGCTCAGATGGGAAACACCCAGTGCTGCTACCCCCAGAGTTTAGGAGGACTTAAAGAATGGCAGGGTTTTTTAAAAAGATTTTGGTCCATGTCAGAGAGAAGTTTGGCAGGCTGTCCACACCTCCTTACATAAAGAACAAGCCGTGGGGATTTGACCGGACAAGGGAGCAGAGGCTTTGAGGCAAGGCGCCGGGAAGGATGTGAGTAGCATGCAGGCCTCGGGCGGTTGGTGGGTGACACTGACCAGCGTGTGTTCACAGGGGCCTCTCAGCTCCGGACCCTCCGTCTATGGAGGTGAAGCCCACCTTGCCCCAGGCTGAGGGGTCCCGGCCCTAATGCAGCAGGAGGGCGCCTCCCACGAGGAGACTGGTTTCTGGAGACAGAGACGGAGAATCAGAGAGCTCCTCCCAGCTTGGGGCTACTCACGTGATTTTACCTTGACCTGATCAACACGGTCTTGTGGGGTGTTTGGGGGTGACCTATCCTGGGCCCCAACAAGCCACATTTTTAACCTCTATGGTTGCTGTTTACAGTGACCCCTTAGGATTGTTTAAAGTTTCCATTCAAAAACAATGTTTTCCACCCCTGCAATGCTACAAATGATAAGACTCGTGAGGAGCTGAGAAGGAAAGTTACTCATACGTAACACATCCCTTAGCACCTCGGTATTTCTTCCTATCTGCTCTGCAGAGCAGTACAGTATAACGTGGGTTTGTCTTCATCTTGTATGAGAAGAACATACACACCATTTCACTTGACTTACACTCCTCATAAGTCATATTATAGACATAATCACAAACAGCTCCCCCTTTTACTGTGTACGAATGTGAGGAAAATGAACTGTGTTGGCTTGTCTCTTGTCAGACATTGTTGACATATCAAGAGGGTATTACACGCACCACCATTCTAAACGTTCCCTATTCTTTTGCCTACGACTCCGGCTTTGGTCAGCGCATGGTCTGAGTGCAGAGGTGAGGCAAGCAACAGTTAGGCAAAATGGTGTGTGGGCATTTGCATTAATGATGCGAAAAAGCGGAGGCTGAAACTGTTGGCACCGTGATACAATCAGGGCTGTGGAACCAGCTGTACCAATGAACATTTGTCTCTTCATTGCCAAATGCTTACATACACAAGAGAAAAGCCTGCTCGCTTTAAAATGTCATTGATGAAGCAATACAAGTATTAATCGTATCAAATTTTGAGACTTAAGTACTTATCTTTGTAATGTGCTTGGGGATAAAATGGAAAGTACATAGAAAGGCTTTTCTGATGCATGTACGATGGTTGCTTCAAAACGCTATGTGCAAATTGCAAGCAGAGCTAGCTGTTTTTACTTTAAAAAGTGACTGAGAAACAAACTGTCTGTACTCAGACTTGGGTATGACAGATATCATGTTAGGAACCAAGTGAGTGTATAATAAAGCAAGTGACATCATGTGTTGCCAGTGAGAATAGTTGAGTTACCCAAATGAAAATAGAATTTTGGAAAAATTGTATCTCCTACTATGAGATTGCTCGTTTCTTAGAAATTAGAGACTTTTTAAATGAAAATATCAACAATATTAACAAGTAACTTGTTAATGTTTTATAATTAAGTATGGCAACAATTGGAAGATCTATATAAATCAGCGAATTAATATTTTTGTGGGATGAGTATATAATGTTACAAAATTATACATGGATAAAAGACCAGCTCACAGTGCATAATAGACCGAAGGATGTTTATGTAACCCAGCATAACTAGTTTGACGTGGGCTTCAGTTCCCACACTGCAATGCATCTTTAAGAAATCTGGCACTAATCAAATTTGGTTTAGTATCAAGAGAAAATGACCACAATTTTCCAAAAAGACTATTGAAGTATATACTTTCCTTTCCCAACCACTTATCTGTTTGAGGCCAGGTATTCTTTTTTTTTTTTTCGAGATTTTATTTATTTATTTTTAGACAGATGGAAAGGGAGAAAGAGGGAGAAAACATCAATGTGTGGTTGCCTCTCGTGCATCCCCTACTGGGAACCTGGCCACAACCCAGGCATGTGCCCTGACTGAGAATCAAACCAGCAGCCCTTTGGTTCACAGGCCCGCACTCAATCCACTGAGCCACATCAGCTAGGGCTAGATATGCTTTATAGTACTAAAATAAAAAATAAAAAAATAAAAATAAAAATAAATAAAATAAAATAAAATCTCACAATAGATTGAATGCAGAAGGATCAATGTGAATCAAGCTATTATTAAACCAAGCATTACATTTTTTCCAAAAAATCTGAAGTAATGCTACTAATCTCCAAAAATTTTGTTTTCAAAAAATACAAATTAAATATAAAGCACATTTTGAAAAACATTCAAATAAAAGCATTCTATTTGTTAATCTGTTATGTGATTAATATAGTTATTTTAAAATAAGTAAATAATGAACAGTGAGTGCATAAATAATATATCTGTTTTATTAAAACAAATACACATTTAATTATTTCTTAATTTAAATTACCTAATATGCTCATTATTATTATGTGTAACCCATATAGGCATAATCTCTCTTGAGCATTTAATAGAAGAATCTTAAGATGAAAATATTTCACGAATACCATTCTATAAACAAATAACTGCAACTCAAAAAATATGACCTTTTCTTTTTTTTCCCTCTGAATACATAAACAATGATGGATAATTAAAACCAAGATTAAAACACAAAGGGATATATTGATATCAATGGCTACTTTTTATCTAATAGATTTAAAATTGAGGACCAAAAGGTTTTAAAATTTTGTAGTTGGTTAAAATGTTAAGGGTTTTAGGCAAAGAATCTTCAGGTTTTTCTGTTTTCCCAGAGGTGTATTCTTTTAAATTATAGAAAGTAATAACTGTGGCAAAATTCCCAATCTCATATTGCTAATGATAATAATATTGTTATAATAACTTCACAAAATTAATTCAGGGTATGAAAAGAACTTTAAAAACACTCATACCTTTAACTCAGTAATCTCAGTTACAAGATTTCAGAGTGAACAAACATGAGTTGGAAGTAAATCAAACTTAAGTAAAACCTAAAAAACTGTAAATAAAAATGTTTGTTGTAACATAATTTATAATCGTAACATGCTAGGAACAATGTATATGTCTGAGAATATTAACATGGAATATGTTATAGGCAGAAACATTGCATTTATGCAGTATATATTGATATATAAAGACTTATATTAGGTATAAAAACAGACGCAGCTAAAGAATATATGTCTTTACATATCTTTATATATATATATTTTTTTAAGACATGTATCAGGAAACACAAATGAATTATTCCCGAAACTCAAAATATTGGAAAAGAATCAACTAGCTGAACGCAAAGGAGGAAAGACAGAAGTACTGGGAACAGACGAAACAGATGGAGAACACAGCAACGAAGACAACACCACACATTTACGAAAATTAAGAGGTGTTACTTTGAAAAGTTAGATCTCTGGTCTGGGAGTATTACTGGGGAAAGGATATGCATCTGAGGCCAAAGCACAATATTACAAACCATTCTGCACTAACAAATTTTAGAAATAGAGGAAATATGTCATTTCCTAGATATAATATGTAATAAATAAATTGAAATAATGGTTAATGATCTATCCCACCCTAAATTTCAGATAATGTTATCAAATGTTCACAATATGCCAGACTTACAAGTAGAAGTTAAATCATTCAATAAAATAGAAGGAAGAACAGTTGGCATTTTATTTAGTTAAGGCGTTTTTATTTGATTCAAAACCAAATGAGGAAACTGCATGAGGAGAAATTTATAAGCTCAGTTCACATGTTAATATAATGCACAATCAGACATTGTGAATACATGTCAGCTACCCAAACCATACACTGTATTAAAAGGACTTAATGGCTGCTCTCGGACACAGTGGAACTGAACTAGAAATCAGTGATGGAAAGATAACCGGGAAATCCCCCCAATACCAGCAGACTGTTTAGGTGGTGCACTTCTAAATAACACGCGGGTCGGAAAAGGAACCTCGAGAGAAGTTAATATTTTAAATACATGAAAATGAAACTTATCAAAGCCTATAGAATTCAGTGGAAGCAGTGCTGAGGGGTAATTTATGGCGTTATATATATGTATATGTGTGTGTGTATATATATGTATATGTGTATATGTATATATGTGTATATATGTATATATGTATATATATGAAAGAAAAAAGAGCCAAAATCATTCATCTAAGTTTCCACCATAAGACAATAGAAAAAGAACAAATCCAATGTAAGCAGAATAAAATAAATAAAAATTAGAGCACAAATCCATGAAATTGAAAACAGGAAATCAATAGAAATCGATGGAAACATTTTGAAACATTTGAAAAGATCAGTAAAATCAATTAGACTAAGGAAAAAAGAGAGAGGAAACAAGTTAGTATCAGGAATGACAGAGGGAATGTCACTACAAACCCCATGGAAAGTAACATGATCACAGAAGAAAACCGTGACCAGCTCCGTGCCCACAAATGTGGTAACCTAGCTGAAACAGATGAGTTCCTTGAAAGAGGTAATCTGCCAAAACTCACACAAGCTGAAATAGATTGTCTGAATAGGTTTGTTCGATTAAAGAAATTGAATCAACAGTTAATAACCTTCTAAAACAAAAGGCACCATGCCCAGCTGGGTTTACTGATGGATTCTAACATTTAACGAAGAAATTATACTAATTCTCTATACTCCCTTTCAAAGAACAGAAGCAGAGGAAATAAAATATTTTGCCATGTATAATGTGCACCCGTGTCTTTGGTCCAAACTTTCAGGAAAATATCCTTCATTTAAATTTTTAATTCAATTTTTAGCTCATTTATATTTAGATATTTTTTGTATTATAAAGGAATTTAGCATTTATTTTTAAACATATTATGGCACAAGAAACTTTATGTAACAATAATTACAAATTATTGAACAGAACAAATTATTAAAGAACAGATTCAAGGTGTAAGAAACGTTACGAACAGGTAACAGATTTCCGATACATACTCATCAGAGAAGGCCAAGAACTCTTCATCACTGTCAATATCAGAAGTGTTGTCTTCTTCAATTTCTACATTACTGGTGTCTTCTGAAGAGTACTCTCCTCCTCCTGGTATTTGCATACAGGTATTGCGTGCTGTCTGGAGTTACACTTTTAACACATAAGCATAAATAAAAGAATTAAAAATATTTATGTTGATAAGGAATTAGTACTACCCATGTATAATGTGCATCCTTACTTTTCCCCAAGAAATTTGTGCAAAAAAGTACACATTATACACAGCAAAAATACAGTACTTCCCAACTCATTCAGTATGACCAGCTTTGTCAAAATGAGACAAAGATGTTATAAGAAAATAAAATTACATAGATTAACATAGATGTGGAAATTCTCAATTAAAATACTGGCAAATGGAATCCCACAATATGTGAAAAGAATATACACCACAATGAAGTGGGTTATACTTCACATGTGCAAGGATTGTTCAACATTCAAAAAATTAATGTAATTTATCACATTAATAGGCTAAAAAAGAAAAGTCACATGATCATATCCATACATGTAAAAGAAGAATTTGACAAAGTCCATCATCCACTCTTGATAAAAACTCAGTAAACTGGAGATAGATGGGGAACTTCCTTTGCCTGACAAAGACTATGTAACCAAAAAGCTTTCCCACTAAGATCACACAGAAGAAAAGACATCCCTTCTAACCACTCAGGATTAAGTCACACCTGTGATGTGACCCAGCACATATTTAGATAAGACTTTGGACTTTGGACTTTAGAGTTGGTGATGAAATGAGTTAAGACTGTGGCAGCTGTTTGGAGGCTGTTGGGGTGGAAAGAATGTATTTTGCAAGTGAGAAAGACAGGAATTTTGGGGTGTCAGCAGCAGAATGTTATAGACTTAATGCTTACATCCTCTCAAAATTCATATATAAAAGCCCTCAATCCCCTCCCCCCGAATGGAACAGTATTTGGGATGTGGGGCCTTTGGAAAATAATTAGGGTGAGATGAGGTTGTGCGGGTGGGGACCTCAGGATGGGGTTAGTGCCCTCATAAGAAGAGATGCCAAAGATCTTGCTCTCCAGATCTCCCTGCACACACACAGAGGCCATGTGAGTACACAGCTAGACGTCAGCCACCGGCAAGCCAAGAGAACAGGACTCAGGATGCAATCTACCGTCCCAGACCCCTGATCTTGGACTTTTCACCACCGGAACTGTGAGAAGGAAATGTCAGCTGTTTAAGCCACCCAGTCTTTGGGATTCTGTCACAGCTGCCTGGCCTGGTTAATACCTGAGTGACCATGAGCAACATATGTGACCTTGAAACCTGTTTCCTCCTCCGAGGAACACTCACCTGACTATTGTGTGATGCAGTGAAGGTCATGAGCCACAGCACCAGATTCTCCAGAATTGACTCTGTATACCATCATTTTATAAGCATAAATATTAAGGAAAGTCAGGCAAGCTACCTTTCTCATTTGTTTCTTCATCAGAAAACTGGACGTCCTATGAACATCTTGCTCACTGGGTTGTTGTAAGAATTAAAGAAACCGGTGGCAGTTCTGGTGTGTGCTGCATAGTAAGGTGAGCAGCAAATGTGAACCGAGAAGAAGCGGTGTACTTTCAAATAATACCCACTTTCTCTACTTCCCCCTAGCCTCACACGCTCAGCTTTTGTGATTATCTCTCAGTCTCTGGCTCATCTCTTTTCGCCTCCCCCCTGCAGGGTCCTCAAAACCCGCCCGCCCTAGACTCCTGAACTTCTGGTTCCACGTGGGGCATGTTTGGCAGCAGCAGGGTGCTGTTAAAATGCAAATAAATAAATAAATAAATAAATGTGGAAAATACAAAAAGGGAAAAAATGAAGCTGCCTCTAATTTTAGTTTGTCTGCTAATTAGCAAAGCAATTAAAAGCACACAGGCAAAGTTCACAGATCTGTGCTATTTTGGCATTCTGAGTGGTGTCTGCCTGTGGTGAGGAGGGATGATTGATGGGCTCCTCCCTGCTTTCGTTTCAAAAGCACTGAGCTCCTTCGGGCTTTGGCAAAAACATTGTTTTTCCGCCATGGCAAATGCAAAATCTCAATGTCTGCCCCCAGAATTTCAGCCCCAGTTGTAATTCTTCCTGCTAGCTGAGTGAGCTGCAACCCACAAAGACATTCAAATTTACAAGATCAACTCCCACTTGCTGACCGCATGCCCTGAGGAAAGATGCTTAACTCTTTCTGAGCCACAATTTCCTTATCCAAGAAAGGGGTGAGTAGAATGACAGGCATATGTTGTCTGAGGATTCCACGGGGTGGGGCAAAAGTCGGTTGACAGCTGTGAGGATATGATTCAGTTTATTTCTGTATTATTGTTTATCGTATGAGTTTTCATACGAACTGTAAACCTACTTTTGCCCCGCCCTGTGTATGCCTGATGTACAAAATTAGGGCTCAGTAACATCGTCTGCTTTCATTACTTTTATTATCAACAGACTGGAATATTTACACTTTATTGCTGAGGAAAATAGAATGAAAAGAAGAAGAATGACTTGCTTAAATGACACAGCTCGAGAAAGGCAGAACTATCATGATCTGTAGGCTCATCATTTGGCCTCAGTGCCATTCTCCATCGTGGCCACTTCTGTTGCCCGATAGTGTGTTTTACCTGTTCTTTTCTCGGCGTCAGTAGTTCATGACCTTCCGCTTCATTCTGTCTGCCGGCAGTCGTCATGATCTAGCCCACTCACTCCGTGTGCTGGTTATTACTGCTTCCACCTCCTCCCCCAAAGGATGTTAAGCTCTATGAGGGAAAGAATATTTTTCTCTTCTTTTACTCTCTTTCCCATAGTGTCTGGAGGAGTATTAAACATGTAGCAGATGCCTGATAAATATGTGCTAATTTGGTAATAGGCAGATGTGCAATTTATTAATGGTAGAAAATAAGCGCACGTTCACCGGACCGCTTACGGTAATCAAGGGGAAGTTTGATAAAGAAACGCAGGGTAAGGAGTAAAAAGGCATTTCTGGAAAAGATTAGAGCAGGTAAAAAAGTAAAAGCTCAGGTATGGATTTGAAAAAGGATAAAATATAGTTTCCACTAGGGAAGATTAGAAAGCACTACAAATAGTCCACGAAGCAAGAGTTTTCAATGGGAACTTTCAAATATTCAACTTGTATAATTGACCCTAATATACCAGAAACCAGCCGATTTCCTAAGACTGTTTCTCCAAAGTTGATTGTGTAATGTATTTTTTCCCAATTTAGAGTTAAGCAATTGACTCTAATCCATAGTTTTATGAGACGAGAGATGGTGCGGCATCTGCAGGCCCCAGAGGCCGTGAGAGAAGCGTTTACCTGGGCAGAGAGCTGGAGCACCGCAGCCCTCCTCCCCCTCAACCCCGCACCTGCGCCCCTCCCTCCCCAGCAGGAGCCTTGATCTGCTCATTAGACAGGAAGTCAAGAGCGAGCCTGTGGGGCACAAATTCATATTCATAACTCGGGTCTGCTGGAAAGTTTTACATTTTTCTTCCCGGGAAGTCATGGTAACAAGGACCGCGTGTCCCAGCAGCGCAGAATCGAGTGCGCTGCCGCGGGGGTGCTCAATTCAGCCTTCTGCAGCTCCGAGTCCACACGGCAGGGGGCGGTCTTTTTAGCAAGGTAATAGGACCATGTCACTCCCCCACTTACAAACGTTTCAACAGCCTGCATCCTCCATCGAATAAGATATACATTCTTAAAATCCTGTCATGTGAGGATATGAATTATCTAATTTTCCAGGTTCAGGGTTTCTCTTTGGGGGGGATTTCCATAAGTTCATTTTTAACAGCTTTATTGTGGTCGAATTTACATACAATGAGCGGCACGTATATAAGGTATGTGCTTTGATGAGATTATACCTAGGTGTGCACCCTGAGAGCATTAGGACAATCAAAACAATACGAACACTCCCAAAAGTGTGTTCATGCTCCTTGTGTTATAGTTGAAAGTTGTGTTGCTAGAAATAGCCATAGGGAAGCCTGTTGTTGGTTCATAGCCAAGGAGTGGGCTGTTACCCTTTAAGCAAGCAGATGTTGCAAGCAGATAGCCATCTGACTGTTACTAAGGAAGAAAATTTTTTGCCCCTGAGTTCATTTCGAACCCACCAATGATTTGCCTCGTTTGTTTGCCCGCGCTATTTCGAAATCACCAATGATGGGTGACCCCTTTGTATTGCTGAGCCAATCGCTAACCGCCACATTCGCATCTGTGCCCGACTTGCTTGCTCGTGTGCATAAAAACCCTTAGTTGTGAGTGTTAGGTGCGACTGTCATCTGCAGCTCTAAGGAGCACTGTGTCTCCGGACACGTCTGGAGAGTTCGCCCCTGCGCAGGTAAAACTTTGGCCAATAAAGTAACATCTTTGAAACCCTGAAAGTCTCCGACATCTGTTCTCACAATTGGTGGATGCAACTTTTGTTACCCCTCATCCTCCTGCACTCACGGACCACCGAGCAGCTTCCTTTCACTAAAATTGAGTTCATGCTTTCTAGAAATGTATATGTCTTCACATTTTCTCCCTTGTGAAAAAGGAAGTTTCTCTCTTCTTTTTCATTTGGCTGACAAATGGAACTGGAAAAATTATATGATTAAAACAACTGAGTGGATGTGCGTCAATGTCACTTCCATAGGACATTGTGTCCATAGGAAGTGACAAAACCCGCGAAATCATCTGAAAAGAAGCAGTCATGTGAACTAATCAATAATAAACTCTAATATTCATGATTAGTTAGTAATGTACAGAGAATTTTATCTTTATCATTTCATTAAACGTTCATACCCACTGGTGAGATTGTTAATATCATCTTTTAGAGATAATAAAGCAAGTCACCTAAGATTGGACTAGTTTTTATTAAAAATTATTCAAAAAATTGAGGCTATTATGTTCTAAGAGCTAAGCTACACATTTTCCACTTACTTATTTTCACTCAATACTCATGGAAAACTAATGACATCATATTAGATTTTCCATTTTTTCTGTGAGGATGTCGAGATTCTCATAGCTGACTCATATCACACAGTAATAGTGTAGTCAAGATTTTCAAACTCAGAGTTCTCATCTTGGGGTTGTGAAGAGTTAGCATTTCTCACCCAAGAATTCTCAACTAGAGATTCAGAAGGACACCGAAGGGCTCAGGGAAAACTTGACGGATGCCCATATATGAGTGGGCACATTCGAGCAGGCACCTCCGTGCGGAGGCTCGTGGTGGGGCTGAGTTTAGAACTGGTGAGAGCACGTGCAGCCCAGGGAGCGATGGCACTAAAGGAAATATCAGGTCAAGGACCAAACATGTGTGAGCGGTGGTGCACACGCTGGGCCATCACGCTGACGTGTGAGAACGAGCCTGCCCTAGGACCCGGGAAAGGCGGAAGCGC